>JAVSCE010018973.1:0-14427 GCA_032199065.1 Smutsia gigantea
AACATCATAAAGGCTATATATGACAAACCCACAGCTAACATCATACTTAACGGCGAGACGCTGAAAGCTTTTCATCTAAGATCTGGAACAAGACAAGGATGCCCTCTCTCTCCACTGTTATTCAACATAGTACTGGAGGTCCTAGCCACAGCAATCAGACAAAACAAAGACATACAAGGCATCCAGATTGGTAAAGAAGAAGTCAAATTGTCACTATTTGCAGATGACATGATACTGTACATAAAAAACCCTAAAGATTCCATTCCAAAACTACTAGAACAATATCTGAATTCAGCAAAGTTGCAGGATACAAAATTAACACACAGAAATCTGTTGCTTTCCTATACACTAATGATGAACTAACAGAAAGAGAAATCAGAAAAACAATTCCATTCACAATTGCATCAAAAAGAATAAAATACCTAGGAATAAACCTAACGAAGGAAGTGAAAAGACCTGTACTCTGAAAACTACAAGACACTCCTAAGAGAAATTAAAGAGGACACTAACAAATGGAAAAGCATCCCATGCTCTTGGCTAGGAAGAATCAATATTGTCAAAATGGCTATACTACCTAAAGCAATCTACAGATTCAATACAATCCCTATCAAACTACCAACAGCTTTCTTCAATGAACTGGAACAAATAATTCTCAAATTCATATGGAACCACAAAAGACCCCAAATAGCCAAAGCAATCCTGAGGAGAAATAAAACAGGGGGAATTATGGTCTCTGACTTTAAGCTCTACTACAAAGCCACAGTAATCAAGACAATTTGGTATTGGCACAAAAACAGACCCACAGACCAGTGGAACAGAATAGAAAATCCAAACATTAACCCAAACATATTCAGTCAATTAATATTTGATAAAGGAGCCTTATATATGCAAGGGGAGATGACGGCCTCTTCAGCAGCTGGTGTTGGAAAAACTGGACAGCTACATGTAAGAGAATGAAACTGGACTACTGTCTAGCCCCATACACAAAGCCAAACTCAAGGTGGATCAAAGACCTGAATGTAAGTCATGAAACCATAAAACTCTTAGAAAAAAACATAGGCAAAAATCTCTTGGACATAAACATGAGCAACTTCTTCATGAACATATCTCCCCGGGCAAGGGAAACAAAAGTAAAAATGAACAAGTGGGACTATATCAAGCTGAAAAGCTTCTGTACAGCAAAGGACACCATCAGTAGAACAAAAAGACTCCTACAGTATGGGAGAATATATTCATAAATGACGTATCCGATAAGGGGTTGACATCCAAAATATATAAAGAACTCACGCACCTCAACAAACAAAAAGCAAATAATCCAATTAAGAAATGGGCAGAGGACATGAATAGACACTTCTCCAAAGAAGAAATTCAGATGGCCAACAGGCACATGAAAAGATGCTCCACATCGCTAATCATCAGAGAAATGCAGATTAAAACCACAATGAGATATCACCTCACACCAGTGAGGATGGCCAACATCAAAACACAAACAACAACAAATGTTGGCGAGGATGTGGAGAAAAGGGAACCCTCCTACACTGCTGGTGGGAATGCAAATTAGTTCAACCATTGTGGAAAGCAGTATGGAGGTTCCTCAAAAAACTCAAAATAGAAATACCATTTGACCCAGGAATTCCACTCCTAGGAATTTACCCTAAGAATGCAGCAGCCCAATTTGAAAAAGACAGATGCACCCCTATGTTTATTGCAGCACTATTTACAATAGCCAAGAAATGGAAGCAACCTAAGTGTCCATCAGTAGATGAATGGATAAAGAAGATGTGGTACATATACACAATGGAATATTATTCAGCCATAAGAAGAAAACAAATCCTACCATTTGCAACAACATGGATGGAGCTAGAGGGTATTATGCTCAGTGAAATAAGCCAAGCCGAAAAAGACAAGTATCAAATGATTTCACTCATATGTGGAGTATAAGAACAAGAAAAAAACTGAAGGAACAAAACAGCAGCAGACTCACAGAACCCAAGAACGGACTAATAGTTACCAAAGGGAAAGGGACTGGGAAAATGGGCGGGAAGGGAGGGATAAGAGGGAAAAAGGGGCATTACGATTAGCAGATGTAATGTTGGGGGGGCAGCACGGGGAGGGCAGTACAACTCAGAGAAGACAAGTAGTGATTCTATAGCATCTCACTACGCTGATGGACAGTGACTGTAATGGGGTTGGTGGGGGGGACCTGATGAAGGGGTAGTTTAATAATCGTAATATTGCACATGTAATTGTAAATTAATGATAATAAAATAAATTATATTAAAAAAAAAAGATGACACCAAGAAAAAAAAATAAAAGCAATGTGACTTGCCTGAGGCCATGCTGCTAGTAGATCCCAGAGCTAGTTCTAGTCCTTGGGTGTCCTAGCTCAAGGATCATTCTCTCTGGCCACACTGCCAGCTCTTTTAAGCTGCAGCAATCACAGAAGTCTCCCTGGGGAGGAACAAATTATACGGGCTATTGAAGGATGGAGCTGATTCACGTGGACAGATAATGGAGGAAGACAGAGCAGACACTCCTAGCAAGGATATGCCCAGATGAGGAGCTTACACCTTTCATGGGAACTCAACTGGCCCAGCTGATGTTGGAGGTTCTCTTGGGGGACAGCAGAGAGAATGGCCAGGGGAACACAGCCAGCTCCCTGGCCCTCGCTCTCTTGGCCCTTCTGAAAAGCCTAGGAGTCTCTCCTCCCAACAGCTGTCTGTGCCCCCAGATTTATTTTGCTTTCTTTCTCTACATCAAACTTTATCAGACAGTTTTACTGTCAGCTGTTAAGTCAAAATGTGTTTGTGCCACAGTAAACACCTTGTTACTGCAGGGAAGGATTACATAAACAACAGCTAGACAGGCCTGACTCACCCTACCCAGGAGCCACAAGACCCCTGGTGCGGATGGAGGAGGGCAATAGGGAGGCTACTTCAGCACATGCTGGGACCTGAAGGCCACAGGACTGGCCCACAGTCTGCCTGGGGCATCTGCTTTCACCAGAAGACATCCCTCCAGCCAGTGTGCTCTAGAGAACTGCTCTATGGAGCTCTGAGGGGCACACACACTGTCCCAGAGCCCTGGGGGTGGGGACTGATGCAGGGAGGGATGAAATGCTAGGCAGGGGGTGAGGTGCCTGGGTTTGGGTTCAGATATGATGAGATAGGTCAGGCTGGGGGCTAAATAGAAGTGGAAAAAGATGAGGGCTGCAAGGAGTGAAGAGAGGGGAGGATTAGGGTAGTGTGGAGGAGAGCAGGGAAAGAAGACCATGGCAGAGAGGCTGACTGCTTGGGCCTGAACTGTTGGCCAAGGAGAGGAGAGATTGGTGCCTCTTTTGGGTTAGATGGAGGCGTGGACATTCATACCAGCCTGGGATGAGTGGCAGATAGAGACGCTGGGGTGTCTGACCAAAGGCAGGGACCAGTGCACAGAGCAAGCCAGCAAGGCCTCCCCTCTCACTGGGTCCACTCAAGGCCCCAGCTATCAAGGCCTCCTCTAGGGCACACCTCCCTCCACTCATCCACACTCAAGGCCCTCTCATCCTGGCTGCTGGCAAGCCCAAGAGCATGTGGTGTGAGCTGTCCAGGGGACCTTGAGAGGCAGAATCTGAGGAGGCCCCAAGTGCTGGATACAACACGGGGGACAACTGGAGAGAAGCTGAACAAATAGTTTACATTTTTGCCCCTGCTGGGCACCAGGCACTGTGCTAGAAGCTTCTGTACCACAGACACTATTTCATTTTGAGCCTCACACCCACACTTTGGAATAGAAAGTGTTGTTCCCGTACACCATGCTGCCTGTCCACGTTAATTATCTTATTCCTTCTATGCTGCTATTACAAGCAGTTATCATTTAAATTGAACACTTACTATGTAGCCAGTCTGGCTATATTTTTTCACTTTTTGTTAATTTTCTTTTTTTTATAATTAATTTTGGTATCATTAATCTACAATTACATGTGCAATATTATGGTGATTAAACTACCCCCTTCATCAGGTCCCCCCCACCAACCCCATTACAGTCACTGTCCATCAGCGTAGTGAGATGCTATAGAGTCACTACTTGTCTTCTCTGAGTTGTACAGCCCTCCCCATGCCCCCCCAACATTACATCTGCTAATCGTAATGCCCCTTTTTCCCTCTTGTCCCTCCCTTCCCACCCATCTTCCCCAGTCCCTTTCCCTTTGGTAACTATTAGTCCGTTCTTGGGTTCTGTGAGTCTGCTGCTGTTTTGTTCCTTCAGTTTTTTTCTTTGTTCTTATACTCCACATATGAGTGAAATCATTTGATACTTGTCTTTTTCGGCTTGGCTTATTTCACTGAGCATAATACCCTCTAGCTCCATCCATGTTGTTGCAAATGGTAGGATTTGTTTTCTTCTTATGGCTGAATAATATTCCATTTTTTGTTAATTTTCGTTTGCAGTTTATGAAGCAGGTACTTTCATTATTCCATTTTGGAAAAGGGGAAACTAAGACTCAGGCAGGTTGACTTACTTGGCTGGGGTCACACAGCTCGTAAATGGCCAAATCAGAATTGGAGGCCAGGCCTCTCTAAGCCTGTGCCTGTGCTCTTCCTGTGTGTGTCTGTGCTAAGAGGGTCTGGAGTAATGGGGAGCATGGTTGGGGCTGAAGGGTGGCCGGAAAGGTGTGTACACAGAAGGGTTTGCCCCGGGCACAGGTTGTGTTGAGGTCGTGTTAAAGAAGAAGAGAGAGAGCAGTCATCAGCCCCACAGATGGCCCAAAGGAGTGGGGTGCTTCTGGGGACCATGGCCTTCAACTCCTTCCTTGGGAGAAGGTACTGGCCATTCCAGGCCGAGAGTCCATGAGGCACCAGCTCCAGCTTCCTGAGGCATTTTTAGGTGGTCTGAGGCATTTTAACTCTGAGGCCGTATCTCCTTTCCCCCAAGGCCCAGATACCAAGCATCCCCTCATCCCTGCCTTTGGCTTTCTAAGCTACACCCCAGGTGCTTCATCTCCTCATCACCATCCCACTACCAGCTGCCACACACCCCATCAGCCCTGGAGCCTGAGGCCACAAAACAGAGGCCTAACCCCTGAGGTTAGTGTGTGGCACTTGGTGAGGTCCGAGGAGTCCAGAATCTTAGATCCTCAGAGCCTTAGATCCCTGGGCCTACAAGTCCCCAGGTCACCCAGTCTTTCTGCTCAGGTCCTGAGCACCCACAGGCCACTGACTTCACTGACAATCCAGTCCCTTCTGAGAAGACCAGGGAATCCAGCAAACTTGGGTCCTTGGGTATGGACCTGTGTCAAGGGCCACAAATGTCAAGACTGTATTTTGCAGAATTACAAGGTAGTATTCAAGGGGGCAAGCCCAGAGTCTCATGCTCAGAAGGTCCCAAGCTTGGTTTAATGCCTTATCACTGTCTTAAAATTCTTAATTTTCCCCCCTTCTGTAGGAAAGGGTTTTGCATTGTTATCTTGCACTGGACCCTGCAAACTGTACAGTTGCTCCTGCCCAACAGCACTGGTATTCCTATGCCTAGACCCTCTTCTTGGGGCCCTGAACCAATTCCAGATGCAGCAAGCCTGGTGTGGGCAGGAGTCCTCCAAGATGGACACTGCCAGCCTAGAGGGCATCTGGGCTGGCCCAGGGAACAGTTAGATTATTCTGTGGGTCCCTAGCATCTGGGACTCTGGGGACAGTGGAAAGAGAGGAAAGAGGTTGTCATTTAGGCAAGAAGGTAGAAGAGAAGAGAAATGGGCTTCCAGGATCTTCAATCAGAGGAGCTGGAAAAATGAAATAATCAGAAGTCCAAGAACTCATCCACAAGGGTCTTGGAAACACAGCAGCATGGCCAGCTATAGGCAGAGTCTGAGGCAGCATATCAGAGATGTTAGGTACTTGGGTTCAGGGCTGATGGTCAGGGTTCAAATCCTACTCTACCTCTCAGTAAGTGTGATCTTGATACATGAAACTCAGTTTCCTCATTTGTAAATTAAAAACAATACCTATTGTATGCAGTAAAATTTAGAGACACCAAAAGTAAGGAACAATTCCTCAAATGCCTGCCATGTGTCAGGCATCGTACTAGACACAGATCTGTTGGGAGGCCTCATTTAATTCAGTGTCAACCTGGGAGGTGGATATTGAGACTGAGAGGCAGACTCCGCCCAAGGTCGCAGAGCAGGTGAGGAGTTGAGCTGAGGTTTGAAGCCCCTTCTGCCGCACTCCAAGCCTTCTGGGTGCCCCCGCCCCTGCCCGTCAGGCAGTGTGGTGCTGAGCTAGGGATGTATGTGCTGGTTTAGTCACAAGGATTTGTCAGTGAGAAAAGTATTCCAAGAGTAGATGACATCAAGGAGGTTCTTCCATGAACTATTATTTAAAGTCCCTCTCTTGGAAAGGACAATTCCTTTTAGAAAAAGGAATTGTATAATTAGAGACCATTTATGCTGTCTGCACGGAGCCTGCCTTCCCTCCCTACCATCTGCCACACTGTCTGAGACAGAATTGAATGGAGGCCACCATCAAGTCTGGAGTGAAGGATGCTGGGATCCCTGCCAGCAACACGGGCTTTCCCATAATCCCATTATTACACTTACTAGTTTTTTCCCCAAAGTTTTATGGGAATGTAACTCATATAGTGAGAGTGCAAAAATTGTTACCTATGTAGCTTGATGAATTTCCACAAATCAAACACACCCACATAACCAATATCAAAAAAGGAGAACATTTCCAGCTTCTCAGGACCACTCTGTTGTTCCATGGAATAACTACTCCACCCAGTCCCTCAAGGGCTGACTACCAGCAGCACTGATTAGTTTTACCTAATTTTAACTTCATACAAATGGCATAAAACAGTATTCTTCTGTATCTGGCCTTCTTGCTCAGTATTCTGTTGGTGTGGTATCTGTATTTGTCCATGTACACA
Source organism: Smutsia gigantea (assembly GCA_032199065.1). Taxonomy (NCBI): domain Eukaryota; kingdom Metazoa; phylum Chordata; class Mammalia; order Pholidota; family Manidae; genus Smutsia; species Smutsia gigantea. The sequence continues at coordinate 6,895 of JAVSCE010018973.1, forward strand.
ATTGCAGTTCATTCATTCACATTGCTGTATAGTTTTCCTTTGTATGAATATGCCACAATTTGCCTATTCTGGATAGCTGAGTGGTTTTCATTCAATTACAGGTTTTTAACATGATTTTGAATGGCTAAAGGTCAGGCTCTCCAAACAACTCCTTGTTAAAAAGTAAGGGAGTATTTTATTACTGACATATTTTTTAAAACAGGGATGGTGAAGATTTCTCATCTCTGAAGTTAAAGCATCGCAATAGTTTGTCTGATATTTTCACCTCCAGTAAGAGTCCTAGAGAAAGAATTCCTTAAAAAGTCAGTTGGAACAAATACCTGGGTGAATTCTACAGGCACCACCCCCCCCGATTCTTCTCTTAAAATCAATTACAGTTTAAAGAAAATGCTGAACTTTTATGTCAGCAAATTATTTTATGAGAGAGGTGGACAAAAGAGTGCGGTAACAAAAAAGCTTTGCATAAAATGTCCCTCATGCAGAAGAGGGTTGAGAAGACCCTTTCAGCTGGTAAATGCATGTCATTTTTTTCCCAAAAACACGGAGGACAGAAATGTGACTCAAATAGCTAAGATAATTTTCCTCTCTTGCCATATGGGAAGAATAAATGGCATATATAAACACAGTAAATTAGTAATTTCCTTTGCCATGCATGTCTCCACGAATTTCTCAGCCATAAATGAAAGTACTTTTATTAATGAAAATGCCTGAGAAGTATCACTGAAATTTCAATGTTTATTCCAGACTTTTTTTTTTCCTTTTCAAACTAACTTTCCACTACAAGGTCTGACATTTTTAACTGCTAAAGAGATGTATCAAGAACACTGCAAACAATGACAGTGGAGTTGAAACGGGTGGTCAGGGCTCAGATTACACTGGGCTGGGGATCACTTCCCTGTGACTGTGGACCAATTTCTGCAGTGTTAAAAGAAAAGAAATAATATTCTCAAATACATTTTAAACTGCTTCAGATTAGTTTATTAGGCAGAAATACATTTTCCCCTCATTGTTTAAATTGATGTAAATTCAGTCTTCTGAAAGCTTGCCACAGAAAGGCCTAAGACACTTTTTAATAGTCTCTATTGAATTAGAAATAATATCCAAGATGTTACCATCTGGGAAAAGTGGGTGAAAGATACATGAGCCCTTGTACATGTTTCTGCAACTTTCTGTGAATCTACAATTACTTCAAAATTAAAACGTTAAAAATAACAATAGCATTAAAATAGTAAATAGCTCTGCTGGCTTGGAGTTTGATTCATTTATCTTTGCCTTTAGACATCATCTTAGTGCTCACATAACATTTTGAAGACATTGAAGCTGGAAATCTTTCCTTTCCACAAGTTTGATATCATTCCAGAGGACAATACAGAAATACAGCCTCCAAAAAATGACTCCAAATTATCCACATTTGCAGCCATTTGAGACTTACATTTTGTTAAACATCTACTTTCCTTCCATTTGAAAACTTTTGTGGGTGGAAAAAAGCCTTTTGGAAACTTTTCGCCCCAAAAGTGGTTACACAGAAAGGCCTGGCTTTGTCTTACATTCTGTGTGCTTTTTGAGTTCAATTTGCATTGGGGAGTACACTTTTTTTTTGTTTCCATAACTACATTTAAAACACAAGGTAGTCTGATTTTGCAATTGGCAGGAAGAAACTTCTCTAAATAGTTGGACACTCTCTGGTCACCAGGCAGCTCATGCTCTTCACAATCTATATTTCCCACCCCTGGGCCTGGCTGGAGAAGCCTGACATAATCTTATTTCTCTAAACTCCTTTTTCTGTGTGAACCACTTCTTATCTGTTAGCCCATTTTTCCCGTGCGCTTAAAGTGCGGTAAGATTGTTCTTCCCACAGTCCTGGTTGACGTTTTATCTCCACCCCACCCCCACCCAGCCTCATGTTGATTCAATTAGAATCACTCTCTGAGCTCCAGCTGGGGCACCCAAGGTCAGAGCCCATGTGCAGAAATCACATTACCTTCCTTAGGAATCACAACCCATCATTTCATATTGGTGTCAGCAAGATTTAAATCTTTCAATAAGAGCTACACATGCATTTTACCTTTGTATAGTTCCTGCTTCTTTTTTTTTAGCATAATTAAGTTTAGGGCACGTGTAATTTTATTTTAGAGTCCATTAATTTATTTGCTTCTCACATGGAAACTACATATGTTTGCATATTTTGTAACACGATGGGCAAACATGCTGAGGTAGCCCACATTAACTCCTTTGATCTCAGTTTTCTTGCTCAGCTGAAAAACAACTGCTTTCATTCCAAACATCATGTTTTCAGATGACTGGCTTTGGAAATCTCCTGGCCTAGGCATATAACTTGACATTTCCCCTCCGATTGCCAAAGCACCTTACATTCAATATCTCTAAGACTAAATTTATAATCTTGCCTCCCAAACCAGGTCTCCTTCCAGGGTCCCTCAACTGAATGATGGCACCTCCATCTATGCATCTGGAAAAGCCTGGAACCTAATGCTCATTCTTGACACCTGCAATCTCTCACGCACCATAGGCAACCCATCTCAAGATTTCAGTTCCTCAACAGCCCCTGAATCTAGCCCACCCACTTCTCTCCATCTCCAATGCCTCAACCTTCATCAGTCACCTTTGTTTCTAAGCTAAACTATAGCAATAGCCTCCTGACTGGTCTCTATGAGTTCCTTCCTGATACTCCATTCTCTTACTGTTGAAGGAAGAATGTTCTGTTTTCCAGATTATCTAGCTGTGATTTCTAACCGTGGTGCACATCAAATCATCGAGCATCCTTGCTTGAATCTAGCATCTACCTGTGGAGAGTCTAATTCATTAAGTGGGATGCCAGAATCTGTATATGTAATAAGTACCCTAAAATGATCTCAGCTAGTCTGTGAATTAGCACTTGGGGATCACTGGCTACAGCTCACCAGCCCCATACCTGGCCCCTGTTTGAGATGGCCAACTATGTCTCCTGCATGAATCAAGGGATGAGTACCCACCTGGCAAATATTTCTTCAGCCCCCAAAGGTGCCAAGCTATGCAGGCACTAGGGAAACAGGAGTGAATAAAGTGGACACAAATCCCTGTCTTCTTGGAGTTTACATTCTAGAATAGGAGACAAATTAGACAAAAATAAATAAATAAAATACATGGACTGTTAGACGGCAATAAGTGCTGTGGAGAAAAAGTAAGCAAGTTAAAGAATGGGGGTGGATATAGAGTCATGAAGCAGGGCAGGTTGCCATTTAGCATAGGCTGGTCAGGGAAACCTCCCTGGGAAAGTGGCGGTTGAATATAAGGCTTGAAGGAGAAGAGGAGAGTGCGTCATTCAGCTAACTGGAGGAAGGAGCAGTTCTGGAAGGAGCAGGCGTATGCTGCTCTTCTAGCATTCTCCATAATAAAGATATTCTCTGCACATCCTGTGCTCAGGCTCCCAGTTCTCAGCTCCAAACTGGAGAAGATATAGTCCCAATAAAATGTGGTATGTGGTATTTCTCACCTCTCTGTCATTTCTCACGTATTCGTATTTCCATTTATTGGAATTTTTAATTTCTCTCATGAGTGTCTTGTAGGTTTCATGATTATATGTCTTACACTTCCTTGGTTAGGTTTATTCCTAGGTATTTTATTCTTTTTAATGCCATTATGAATGGAATTTTTCCCTGGTCTCTTTCTCCTAGGTCATCTTTAAGTCTTTTCCACTCACTGAGCCTCCTCCGTGCGGCCAAACAGCGGCTGCGGTTGGCGTGCGCGCGCAGCGCGGGCTCGTGTGCGTGCGACCTTCTCAGCTGCAGCCGGACTCAGCGAGAGACGCGTCGCTGTCGGCGCTCTGGCCGCGGTGCCGCTGAAGACGGTCTGACGGGAATTTCCCCGCTGACGACTTCGTCACCGCCGCGCCCCTCGAGGCCCGCCGCCTCCCGCGTTAACGGACCTCCCGGCGAGCGCAGGAGTGCCCTAGGCCTGGGCCGGGCGGCGGCGGCCCCTCAGTATGGCTGTCGGAGGTTCCTGCCCGGCCCCAGGTGGCGGCGGCTGCACCGCGGGCCCTGCGCGGTGCCCGAGAGCCCGGCCAGGACGTGCGGTGGCGCGGCGGGAGGCCGACTCCAAAGTTGAGCGCCCGCCGGTGGCGCGGTTGGTGGCGGCTCCTGACGCTCCAGCTGCAACTGCTCCAGGCCCTGGGTCAGGGTAGGACGGGGCGCGGGCTCCCCCTGAGGAGCGGGGCGATGGTGCGCGGGGCCCGCTGAGGAGCGGGGCGGTTGTGTGCGGGTCATCCTGAGGAGCAGGGCGGTGTGGAGCGGGGCGGTTGTGCGCGGGTCACCCTGAGGAGCGGGGCGGTTGTGCGCGGGTCACCCTGAGGAGCGGGGCGGTTGTGCGCGGGTCACCCTGAGGAGCGGGGCGGTTGTGCGCGGGTCATCCTGAGGAGCGGGGCGGTTGTGCGCGGGTCATCCTGAGGAGCGGGGCGGTTGTGCGCGGGTCATCCTGAGGAGCAGGGGCGGTGTGGAGCGGGGCGGTTGTGCGCGGGTCACCCTGGGGAGCGGGGCGGTTGTGCGCGGGTCACCCTGAGGAGCGGGGCGGTTGTGCGCGGGTCACCCTGAGGAGCGGGGCGGTTGTGCGCGGGTCATCCTGAGGAGCGGGGCGGTTGTGCGCGGGTCATCCTGAGGAGCGGGGCGGTTGTGCGCGGGTCACCCTGAGGAGCGGGGCCGTTGTGCGCGGGTCACCCTGGGGAGCGGGGCGGTGGGGGCGGGGCCCCTGTGGAGCCGGCAGTTGGCGTGGCCGTGTTACCAGGACGTGGCCACCAGGCGGGGTTTCTGTGAGTCTGCTGCTGTTTTGTTCCTTCAGTGTTTTCTTTGTTCATATAACTCCACAGATGAGGGAAATCATTTGGTACTTGTCTTACTCGGCCTGGCTTATTTCACTGAGCATAATGCCCTTTAGTTACATCCTTTTTGTTGCAAATGGTAGGGTTTGTTTCTTAGGGCTGAGTAGCATTCCATTGTGTCTGTGTACCATCTCTTCTCTATCCATTATTCATCTTCTGACGACACTTAGGTTGCTTCCATATCTTGGCTATTGTAAATTGTGCTGCAATAAACATAAGAGTGCATATGTCTTTTTGAATCTGAGAAGTTGTTTTTTCTGGGTAAATTCCAGGAGTGGAATACCCGGGTCAAAATGGTATTTCTATTTTTAGTTTTTTGAGGAACCTCCATATTGCTTTTCACAACATTTGAACTAGTTTACATTCCTACGAGCAGTGTAGGAGGGTTTGCCAGCATTTGTTGTTCCTAGTCTTTTGAATGTTGACCATCCTAACTGGTGTGAGGAGATACCTCATTGTGGTTTTAATGTGCTTTTCCCTAATAATTAGCGACGTGCCACATCCTTACATGTGCCTGTTGACCATCTGAATTTGTTCTTTCGAGAAGTGTCTGTTCATATCCTCTAACCATTTCTAATATGTTCCTTTGCTTTTTGGCTGTTGAGGCATGTGAATTCTTTATATATTTTGGATGTTAAGCATCTTATTGGATATGCCATTTAGAAATATATTGTCCCGGACTTCCGGGAAGATGGCGGTGTGAGCAGGGCGGCAGAAATCTCCTCCCAACACTATATTTATCTACGAAAACACAGAAAATACATCTACTCCTAAAAGAGAGACGAGAATACACAGGAAAGCGCACAGCGTGCAGCTACACCCGAGAGGACTCGGCACCCCAAGAGGCGGGTAAGATACGGAGCCGCGACCCGGCGGGACCCGAGCCCTCCCCCACCCCAGCGCACCGGCGGGAGGAGAGGATTCAGAGCCGGGAGGGAGTGGAAGCACACCCCGCGAAGTAGCCAGCCCCGGTGATCTGCGCGGGGAGCGCTGACCCACATTGCGCAGTGCAGCGGAGATTGGAGAGACAGAGGGGCAGGATCTGAGCGGGGAACGCGCCAGGGGGCTTGCAGCCGGCTCCGGGAAGGAAAAAAAAAGTGCGCGCTTTCCTCAGCGGTCTTAAAGAGACAGGAGCCCAGCGGAGGAGCCGGATCGCCCCAGCACACTCAGCCCAGCAGGCTGGGAGTCCTGGGAGTTTCAGACGCCTTAGCTGGCGACTGAGGAAGCGTAGCCATACTTAACACTTCTCACTGAGATCAACAGCCTCCTATTCGTTCCCACCCCTGCCAGAGCGATAAAGGGCCCTGCGGAGCGGCACAGTCACAGCTGTGGAATAGTGGGGCAATAGCGCCACCTAGAGCATTCCCACAGAATCTACGTCCGGTGGGCATTTTTTTTGGTTTTTTTTGTTTTGTTTTGTTTGTTTTGTTTTTGTTTTTTCTTTTCTTTCTTTTTTTCTTTCTTTCTTTCTTTTTTTCTTTTTTTTTTCTTCTCTTTTTAAAGTCTTAAAGAGCCCAGCTGACATACGTGGCAACTATCAGTGACCAAATTATACAGCCATGAAAAGACAGAGGAATATGGTTCAGACCAAAATCAACCAGACAACCCCAGAGAGGGAGTCTGAAGGGATGGAAATGCACAGCCTCCCTGAAAAAGAATTCAGAATAAAAGTCATAACCATGCTGATGGACCTACAGAGAAATGTGCAAGAGCTGAGGGAGGAAGTGAGGGAACTGAGGAAAGACAATACAGAAATCAGACAAGCGATCGACGGGCTTAACAGCAGAATGGATGAGATGCGAGAGACTGTTAATGGAATAGAAAACAGAGAACAGGAGTACAGAGCAGCTGAGGCAGAGAGAGATAAAAGGATTTCTAGGAATGAAAGAATATTAAGAGAACTGTGTGACCAATCCAAACGGAACAATATTCGCATTATAGGAGTACCAGAGGAAGAAGAGAGAGAAAAAGGGATAGAAAAGTGTCTTTGAAGAAATGCTTGCTGAAAACTTTCCCATGCTGTGGAAGGAAATAGTCTCACAGTCAACCGAAGCTCATAGATCTCCCAACACAAGGGACCCAAGGAAGACAACACCAAGACACATAATAATTAAGATGGCAAAGATCAAAGATAAAGACAGGGTATTAAAGGCAGCTAGAGAGAGAAAAAAGATCACCTACAAGGAAAACCCATCAGACTATCATCAGACTTCTCAACAGAAACCTTACAGGCCAGAAGAGAATGGCATGATATATTTAACGTAATGAAACAGAAGGGCCTCGAACCAAGAATATTGTATCCAGCACGATTATCATTTAAATATGATGGAGGGATTAAACAATTTCCAGACAAACGAAAGTTGAGAGAGTTTGCCTCTCATAAACCACCACTACAGGATATCTTAAATGGACAGCTCTAGATGGAAGCCCACCTAAGGCTAAAAAGATGTCACCAGAGAAAATAAAATCATAGCAAAGAAAGCAGACCATCCAAATACTAACTAAAGGCAAAGAATAAAACACCTATTATAGAAAGAATGGAGGAGGAATAAGAATGGAGAGAAAGAAAGAAACATCAGACTGTGTTTACAATAACTTAACAAGAAAGTTAAGTTAGATTGTTAGATAGTAAAGAAACAACCCTTGAACCCTTGGTAACCACGAAT
>JAVSCE010018974.1:0-61366 GCA_032199065.1 Smutsia gigantea
CAATCCCTATCAAAATAACAACAGCTTTCTTCAATGAACCGGAACAAATAATTCTAAAATTCATATGGAAACACAAATGACCCTGAATAGCCAAAGCAATCCTGAGAAGGAGGAATAAACAGGGGGAATTACGCTCCCTGACTTCAAGCTCTACTACAAAGCCACAGTAATCAACACAATTTGGTATTGGCACAAAAACAGACCCACAGACCAGTGGAACAGAATAGAAAATCCAAACATTAACCCAAACATATACAGTCAATTAATATTTGATAAAGGAGCCTTGGATATACAATGGGGAGATGACAACCTCTTCAGCAGCTGGTGTTGGAAAAACTGGACAGCTACATGTAAGAGAATGAAACTGGACTACTGTCTAATCCCGTACACAAAGGTAAACTCAAGGTGGATCAAAGACCTGAATGTAAGTCATGAAACCATAAAACTCTTGGAAAAAAACATAGGCAAAAATCTCTTGGACATAAACATGAGCAACTTCTTCATGAATATATCTCCCTGGGCAAGGGAAACAAAAGCAAAAATGAACAAGTGGGACTATATCAAGCTGAAAAGCTTCTGTACAGCAAAAGACACCATCAGTAGAACAAAAAGACATCCTACAGTATGGGAGAATATATTCATAAACGACGTATCTGATAAGGGGTTGACATCCAAACTATATAAAGAACTCACGCACCTTAACAAACAAAAAGCAAATAACCCAATTAAGAAATGGGCAGAGGACATGAATAGACACTTCTCTAAAGAAGAAATTCAGATGGCCAACAGGCACATGAAAAGATGCTCCACATCGCTAATCATCAGAGAAATGCAGATTAAAACCACAATGAGATATCACCTCACACCAGTGAGAATGGCCACTATCCAAAACACAAACAACAACAAATGTTGGTGAAGCTGTGGAGAAAAGGGAACCCTCCTACAGTGTTGGTGGGAATGCAAATTAGTTCAAGCATTGTGGAAAGCAGTATGGAGGTTCCTCAAAAAACTCAAAATAGAAATACCATTTGACCCAGGAATTCCACTCCTAGGAATTTACCCTAAGAATGCAGCAACCCACTTTGAAAAAGACAGATGCACCCCTATGTTTATTGCACCACTATTTACAATAGCCAAGAAATGGAAGCAACCTAAGTGTCCATCAGTAGATGAATGGGTAAAGAAGAGGTGGTACATATACACAATGGAATATTATTCAGCCATAAGAAGAAAACATATCCCAGCATTTGCCACAACATGGATGGAGCTAGAGGGTATTATGCTCAGTGAAATAAGCGAAGCCAAAAAAGACAAGTATCAAATGATTTCACTCATATGTGGAGCATAAGAACAAAGAAAAAACTGAAGGAATAAAACAGCAGCAGACTCACAGAACCCAAGAACGGACTAATAGTTACCTTATGGGAAAGGGACTGGGGAAGATGGATGGAAAGGGAAGGACAAGGGGGAAGGGGGGCATTACAATTAGCAGATGTAATGTTCGTGGGGGCATGGGGAGGGCTGTACAACTCAGAGAAGACAAGTAGTGACTCTATAGCATCTCTCTACGCTGATGGACAGTGACTGTAATGGGGTTGGTGGGGGGGACCTGATGAAGGGGGTAGTTTAATAAGCATAATATTGCACATGTAATTGTAGATTAATGATACCAAAATAAATTATTAAAAAAAAACAAGAACTACAACACAGTTATATCACACAAAAGTTATCAGGGTTCAGATTAATTTATTTCATGGATAATCATGACTTAACTTTGAACCTCTTCAGAATTAAAAAAGTCTAAGAGTTGGCACAAAGAGTTCCTCAAACACTTCATGCCACTTGCTTTAGAATCTACATTATATATCCACTATTTTCAGTCAGACTATATCTTGGAGCATTTTTATATCATTTGGACATGTTTCAAACTACAGAAACTGCCTTGTGATGGACATGCCCACTGAGCCCATCATCAGTCAGACTGGTGAAGGGAAGAAGTAAAATGAAATCATTGAAACCATCGGAAATTGGTTTCTTTCATTTTGTTTCATTATCAGTGGTGTTTTACATAAAATAACATTACCCTGAAAGATTTTCTAAAGGAGTGCTATGAATTAGCCTGGTACATTTCATAAAAACACTGAACCTTAATAGTACGGAAATATTGCCTTTTCTATCCCTAAATTCATATATTTTTTATATCAGTATGCTTCATGGCATCCCCAGTTACACTGGTTTTACTGTGCATTGATGACTAGCACACTATGGGTTGAGTGGTTGGAAAGGGAATATCCTCTATGCTACTGCAGTAAATGACTAGTCAAATCTCTGACTTAGGGGCCTTCTGTATGTGTGTGGGTGGATTGGTGGGTGGTGTATTTTTACAATCTGCATAAAAAAGCAATGTAGATCAGGAGCCACTGAAATTCTGCCAAGTTGATCCGGACAATTAAGTGACACATTCTGGGTTATTTTTTTCTGGGTAGAAAACAAAACCAAACATTATTGTGGTAAGCATTGCATAAGAATGTCGTTGAATCACTATGTTGCACGCCTGAAACCACCATAATATTGTATATCAACTATATTTCAATTAAAAAATGTATATGAACAACTAGAACAAAAAGACAAGAAGGCCAGCTTGCAATAGGAATAGTATAGGACCGAGGTACAGGAAACCTGGATTCAAATGTTCGAATAATTTGCCTGTAAAATTGAGTGTCAGCTATTTTGACAAGTCACATACATTTTCTAAGGGGTGAAATTAGATATTCTCTGAAATATCTTCTAGTTCTACTATTCTCTATCAAAAAAAAGAAAAAACAAAACAAAACAATAGACCCTGGAAGGCCCCCTTGTAGTAAATTTGAGACTGATGATAGTAAAAAGTACTTCTAAGTTCAAATGTCTCTATGTGGATGATTACGTGCAAAGATAGCCTATGTAGACTTTTTTTTTTTTTTTGCAGGGAATCTGTGTCTTTGAAAAGATCATGCATCTTTATGATCAAGTGCTATCATTGCTTTTCTTTATTCTTTCTTTTAGTAAGACAGGAAAAATGAGACACCTAACTGCAGAAAGCATTCAGGTGGAAAATAATTACATGATCTTATCTAAATCCAACAGCCTTTTTTATATGAGTATCAGACTATAGCTCCTGTATTTTGAGATTACTAGTCCTTACATATTTGTTCAAGTTCTATTTAATGCCTTTTCAGTTTTTAAAACCAGAATGAATGATGAAAAAAATTAAACAAACACACTTAAAGGAAAACAGTTTACAGAAGTCTTTGTAAACTTTTAGGTGGCCATTACTAGATTTATAGCAGGTCCTCCACCATCCACATCATCGAACAAAATAATAGCAAACAACATAGTCTGGACAGAAAATAAAATCATCTGAGAAGGAACAATAAATTTCAAAATCATAAAATAAAATGACAGAGCGAGATCATATTGAAGAAAAGTCATCCTGAAAAGATTAAGATTGAAATGTGCATTAAACACAGACAAATGCGCACACACACATATCTGTTCAGGAGCAGAAATTATGAAATTAGTTTTGTTCAGCAAAGTTTACCTAACTAATGCCAATGCCACATGAAAGGAGGAAAACAAAACTACTCAGTGAAAAAATGCAAAATATTACTCATAAATGTGAATACAGAAGTTTACTAAACAATGAGAAAACAATTTATAATAGCCAAAAAGGGTTATTCTAAAAATGTGAAAACAACTTAAATGGACATGGAAAGAGGAAATTGGGCAACAAAAATGAAAGTAAAACAAAGAAATTAAAAGTGATAATTATAGAAGTGAAATTTGAATACAAAGTACACGGAATCACAGAAGAAACACCTGACAAGGGGGATGTGGACAGCATCCCAGGTATGTGGCCAGTGGAACGCGGTAAAGGCAAATTTAGCAACACAAATAGAGAAAGTGGACATGAAGGAAAGGTTGAGGACATCCCGGAGGAAGTGGCACTGGCAAAAAAAATTCCCAAAAAACAACTTGACATCAAAGAACTCTCTGAGATATTTAATGATATAAAAGTGCAAAGGATCAAATATGGGAAACTGATGCAAATTTAGAAAGTAGTATGACATGATGAAGAGAACAAGGCAAGAACTACTCAAACACCTCTTCACAGGTTTTTATGAAGGAATGAACACTTCAGTTTTCAATGTTACTGATCTTTATATTACAGTGTGTTACATAATTATTACCTTTACTCTTTTTTCCATCCCATTACCAATGTATGTTAACAACTGATAGAAGAAGAATTTTGACAAATAAGTTGACAAATTTTTAAAGGTCATGGAACACTCATAATTTTCCCCACTGGTTATGAAGATCAGTTTGCATGCTGTCAGTGTGCATCATCATTTCTGCAGTCCTACACTACCATGCACAGTGTGAACTGCTGTATTTCATATCAGTTGTCAAATAAGAAATATTACACCACCATCTAAAGAGCTACTGAGTCATTAAACATCACAAATTCTGAATGAACTACAATGAAAAATAGTATATCTAGAAGACATATTGTAAAATGACAAAGAACATCTCAATCTCAAATCTAAAATAAGATGATAATGTCTCAATTTAAAACCTACTATATCCTAAAATATAAAATAGTAGAAGAATACTTTAAAGTCAGGAATAACTATTATTTAACATGAGCATAAGTAAGATGGAAATGATTACTTTTTGAAGGCAATTTGAGGACTACCTAGAAAAAAAACCTATTAAAATCAACTGATAATTCATAGAAAACTATCTTATTTATAAATTTCTGAATAAATAAATAATGACAATACTTTTTATATGCCTGGTTTTAATAACCAGGTAGAATCTATTGGAGTAAAACATTATATTTGCTACAGTTAAATTCCAATCTAGGAGTCTGGGAAATTATTTGCAACAAAGATGACAGATGAAATATCCCATTTCTTTAAATATAAAAAAAACCAAATAGTGCTCAAACGCTGGCGAGGATGCGGAGAAAGGGGAACTCTCCTACACTGCTGTTGGGAATATAAACTAGTTCTACCATTGTGGAAAGCAGTATGGAGGTTCCTCAAAAAACTCAAAATAGAAATACCATTTGACCCAAGAATTCCACTCCTAGGAATTTACCCTAAGAATGTAGGATCCTAGTTTGAAAAAGACTTATGCACCCCTAAGCTTATTGCAGCACTATTTACAATAGCCAAGATATGGAAGCAGCCTAAGTGTCCATCAGTAGATGAATGGATAAGGAAGTGGTACATATACACAATGGAATATTATTCAGCCATAAGAAGAAAACAAATCCTACCATTCGCAACAACATGGATGGAGCTGGAGAGTGTTATGCTCACTGAAATAAGCCAGTCGGAGACAAACAAGTACCAAATGATTTCACTCACCTGTGGAGCATAAGAACAAAGCAAAAACTGAAGGAACAAAACAGCAGCAGACTCACAGAACCCAAGAATGGACTAACAATTGCCAAAGGGAAAGGGACTGGGGAGGGTGGGTGGGAAGGGAGGGAGAAGGGAAATAAGGGACATTATGATTAGCATACATAACGTGGGGGAGGGCACGGGGAAGGCAGTATAGCAAAGAGAAGACAAGTAGTGACTCTACAGATCTTACTACGCTGATGGACACTGACTGTAATGGGGTATGTGGTGGGGAATTGATAATGGGGATAATCTAGTAACCACAATGTTGCTCATGTGATTATATATGAATGATACCAAAATAAAAAATAAAAAAAAGGATTAATAAAAGGCGAAAAGTTACAGAGAAAAAAAATTGTGCTGTCAGAGGATAAAGACAATTAATGTAACATTTACCAAAGTGTGAATAAAAATAGCTAATAACTATTTGAAAAGTTTCATTTTATTAATATAATTTTATTTAATCTTAATTGTGTTTAAAAGAGCAAAATTTTTTAAATTATAATATTGGGGGGGGGGATGGCATCATGAGAAGTGAGGCAGAAATCTCCTCCCCAAACCACATATAATACGAAAACACAGCAAATACAACTAATCCTAAAAGAACCAGAAAAAAATTTGCAGCAGGTAGCCTACTTCTGGGAAGAGATTTCATGGAAAAGGGTAAAGTAACAAAGCTGGGATCTGACGGGACCTGAGCCCTCCCACCACCCCAGCTCACCAACGGGAGGAAGAGAAACAGAGCGGGGAAGGAGTAGAAGCCCAGGACTGCTAAATACCCAGTCCTGGCTATCCACTCCAGGAGCACAAACCCACATTGCATAATGCTGGTGATTAGAAAGGTGAGAAAGCAAAGACAGGTGAAAAACTTGGACAGACTGGCATTCCAGCTGCTAGTGTAGAACCAGGTACCCACAACAGCTGTTATGGGACAAAAGAAAGGCTCTTTGAAAGCCTTCCCAACAGTGAGAGGACTGCTAAAGGGGCAAGGATTACACAGAGCTTGGTGCTCAGGAGAAAGCACAGATGGACAAAATCGTCCTGACACACTCAGCTCAGCAGGTTGGAAACTTTTAGGAGCTTCAGGTGCTCCATCCCCCTGGCTGGCAATGCAGCCCCGAGGTCCCACACCACAATACACAGCCTGCTGCTCTTTCCTCTCAGCCAGCACCTGTACACAAACTTGCTGCCTCCACCATTGTGCCAGGCCAGCTGGAGGCCAGCCCCACCTATGGTAGCTACAAGGGCTTAGTGAACCAGTTGCTTCCTGCTTGCTGAGCTCACTGGTCCTGACAGCAGAGGCAGGCACTACAACTGGGAAGCAGGAATGAGCTCTTTTCTCCCAGCAGGTACTGATACAGCTCACCTACAAACCCCTGCTATGGCCCCAGGTGCTGGGCAGCACTGAACAGCAGAGCTTCTGGGTACTAGAGGGCAATGCCTACACAAACCTATTATTCTGCCTTATCCAATAGAATTATGAAAAGGCAGAAGGAACTTGTTCAATCCAAAATCCCTCGAACACCGGAAAGAGGGCTCAGTGAAACTGAAATCACCAATGTTCCTGATAAAGCTTTCAAAATTAAAATCATAAACATGCTAAAGGAGCTATGGAAAAATATTCAAGATCTGAGGGGTGAATTCAAGAGAGAGATAGACGCTTTGAAAAACAAAGTATTTGAAATGACACAGACAATGGAGGGATTTAAAAGCACACTAGAAGAGGTAGAGGAGACAGTAAATGGAATAGATATTAGAGAACAGGAATATAAAGAAGCCAAGGCACAGAGAGATAAAAGGATCTCTAGGAATGAAAGAATAATAAGACAACTCTGACCAATCCAAATGGAACAATATTTGCATTATAGGGTACAAGAAGAAGAAGAGAGAGAAAAAGAGACAGAAAGTGTCTTTGAAGAAATAATTGCTGAAAACCTCCCCAATCTGGGGAAGGAAATAGTCTCTCAGGCCATGGAAGTACACAGATCTCCCCACACAAGGGACCCAAGGAAGAGAACACCAACACATATAATTAAAATCGCAAAGATCAAAGACAAGAACAGACAATAAAAAAGCAGACAGAGAGAGAAAAAAGATCACCTACAAAGGAAAACCCATCAAGCTCTCATCAGACTTCTCAGCAGAAACTTTACAGGCCAGAAGGGAGTGGCATGACATATTTAATGCAATGAAATGGAAGGGCCTTGAACCAAGAATACACTATCCAGCAAGACTATCATTTAAATTTGAAGGAGGGATTAACAATTCCCAGATAAACAAAAGTTGAGGGAATTTACCTCCCAAAAACCATCTTTACAGTGTATTTTAAAGGGACTTCTCTACATGGAAGTGCTCCTAAGACTAAATGGCTGTCACCAGAGAAAATAAAACCAAAGTAAAGGAAGTAGAGCAATTAATTACTAACCAAATGAAAAATTAAATCAGTTACCCACAAAGTCAGTCAAGGCATACACAAAGAATACAGATTAGGACACCTAACACATAAAGAGTGGAGGAGGAAGAAAAAGAAGGAAGAAAAAAAAAGGATCTTTAGATTGTGTTTACAATAGCATAATAAGTGATAGAAATTGACTGTTAGACAGTAAAGAAGGTGCCCTGGAACCTTTGGTAACCACGAATCCAAAGTATGCAATGGCAATAAGTACACATCTATGGATAATCACTATAAATGTAAATGGACTCAATGAACCAATCAAAAATACAGAGTTAGACATATGCACCCCTATGTTTACTGCAGCACTATTTACAATAACCAAGATATGGAAGCAACCTAAGTGTCCATCAGTAGAATGGATAAAGAAGATGTGGTATGTATACACAATGGAATATTATTCAGCCATAAGAAATAAACAAATCCTACCATTTGCAACAACATGGATGGAGCTAGAGGGTATTATGCTCAGTGAAATAAGTCGGGCAGAGAAAGACAAATACCAAATGATTTCCCTCATTTGTGGAGTATAACAATGAAGCAAAACTGAAGAAACAAAACAGCATCAGACTCACAAACTCAAGAAGGGATTAGTGGTTACCAAAGGGGAGGGGTGGGGGAGAGCAGGTAGGGAGGGAGGGAGAAGGGAAAAAAAACGTAAGAGTTGCAGAACTGATAAAAAAGCAAGAACCAACCATCTATAGCTGGCTACAAGATACTCACTTCATACCCCAAAACATACCCAGACTAGTAGTGAAGGGATGGAAAAAGATATTTCATGCTAACAACAGGGGAAAAAAAGCAGGAATTGCAGTACTTGCATCAGATAAAATGGACTTCAAAACAAAGAAAGTAACAAGATACAAAGAAGGATATTATATCATGATAAAGGGGCATGCCTAACAGAGGGTAAAACCATTATAAACATCTATGCCCCCAACATAGGAGCACCCAAATATGTGCAACAAATACTAAGAGAATTAAAGGGGGAAATAGAATCAATGCATTCATTTTAGGAGACTTCAAAATACCACTCACTCGAAAAGACAGATCAACCAGAAAGAAAATAAGTAAGGAAACAGAAGCACTGAACAACACATTAGAACAGATGGACCTAACAGACATCTACAGAACCCTAAACCCAAAAGCAACGAGCTACACATTCTTTTCAAGGGCACATGGAACATTTTACAGAATAGATCACATACTAGTCTATAAAAAGAGCCTAAGTAAATTCAAAATGATTGAAATTGTACCAACCAACTTCTCAGATCACAAACGTGTGAAACTAGAAATAAATTGTGCAAAGAAAATAAAAAGGCTCACAACCATATGGAGGCGCAACAACATGCTCCTAAATACTCAATGGATCAACGACCAAATAAAAACAGACAACAAGCACTATATGGAGACAAATGAAAACAACAGATCAATGCCCTAACTTCTGTGGGATGCAGTGAAGGCAGTTCTAAGAGGAATGTATGTAGCAATACAGGCCTATCTCAAGAAAGAAAAACAATCCCAAATGAACAGTCTAAAGTCACAATGAATAAAACTAGAGAAAGAAGAACAAATGAGGACAAAAGTCAGTAGAAGGAGGGACATAATAAAAATCAGAGAAGAAATAAAATTGAGAAGAATAAAACAATGGAAAGAATTAATGAAAGAAGAGCTGGTTCTTTGAGAAAATAAACAAAATAGATAAACCCATAACCAGACTTATCAAGAAAAAAAGAGTCTACACACATAAACAGAATCAGAAATGAGAAAGGAAAACTCACTACGGACACCACAGAAATACAAAGAATTATGACAGAATACTATGAAAAGTTATATGCCAATTAATTGGGTAATCTACAAGAAATGTACAACTTTCTTGAAAAATACAACCTTCCAAGACTGACCAAGGAGAAACAGAAAATCTGAACAGACCAATTATCAGCAATGAAATTGAATCAGGAACAAAAAAACTACCCAAGAACAAAACTGCATACCAGATGGCTTCACCACTGAATTTTATCAGACATTTAGAGAAGACCTAATACCCACCCTCCTTAAAGATTTCCAAAAAGTAGAAAAGGAGGGAATACTTCCAAACACATTCTATGAGGCCAGCATTACCCTAATACTAATACCAGGCAAACACACCAAAAAAAAAAGAAAAGAAAAGAAAAGAAAATTACAGACCAATATCCCCGATGAACATAGATGCAAAAATACTCAACAAAATATTAGCAAACCGAATTCAAAAATACATCAAAAAGATCATCCATCATGATCAAGTGGAATTCATCCCAGGGATGCAAGGATGGTACAACATTCGAAAATCCATCAGCATCATCCACTACATCAACAAAAAGAAGGACAAAAACCACATGACCATTTCCATAGATGCTGAAAAAGCATTTGACAAAATTCAGCATCCATTCATGATAAAAACTCTCAACAAAATGGGTATAGAGGGAAAGTACCTTAATATAATAAAGGCCATATATGATAAACTCCCAGCCAACATTTTACTTAACAGTGAGAAGTTGAAAGCTTTTCCTTTAAGTTCGGGAGCAAGACGAGGATGCCCACTCTCCCCACTTCTATCCAACATAGTACTGGAGGTCCTAGCCACAGAAAATCAGAAAACACAAAGAAATAAAAGGCATTAAGATTGGTAAGGAACAAGTTAAACTGTCACTGTTTGCCGATGGCATGATATTGTATATAAAAAACCCTAAAGAATCCACTCCAAAACTGCTAGTACTAATATCTGAATTCAGCAAAGTTGCAGGATACAAAATTAATACACAGAAATCTGCTGCATTTCTGTATACTAACAATGAACTATCAGAAAGAGAAATCAGGAAAGCAATTCCATTCACAATTGCATCTGAAAGAATAAAATACCTAGGAATAAACCTACCTGAGGAAGTGAAAGACCTATACTCTGAAAACTACAAGACACTCATGAGAGAAATTAAAGAGGACACCAATAAATAGAAACACGTCCCTGCTCATGGGTGGGAAGAACTAATATTGTCAAAATGACATCCTACCTAAATCAATCTACAGATTCAATGCAATCCCTATCAAAATACTGACAGCATACTTCAACAACTACAACAAATAGTTCTAAAATTCATATGGAACCGATTAAAGATGGCGGCATGAGAGGTGAGACAGAGGCTTCCTCCTAAAACCGCATATAATATGAAAATATAACTACTACAACTACTCTTGAAAGAGCAACGGGAAAGAGGACGGCAACAAACTACATATACCTGGAGACAAGAGCAGCCCTCACAGAAAAGGATAACGTAGTAAAGCTGTGGCCCTGTGGGATCCAAGCCCTTCCCCCACCCCAGCTCACCAATGTGAGGAAGAGGAACAGAGCAGGGAGGGAGTGGAGATCTAGGACTGCTGAATACCTAACTCTGGAGATCTGCTCTGGGAGCACAAACCTACATTTCATGGTGCTTGCATGATACTCTCCTAATTAAGGGGTTGGAAAGCTAAGACAGGCAGAATTCCTGGAGAGACTAAGATGCCAGCTGCTTGTGGAGAACAGGGATCCATATCCAACTGCTCTGGGACAAAAGAAAGGCACACAGTCTGAGAGACTTCCTAACAAAGAAGCCCTTAGCAAGCGGGCTGCTAAAGGGGCAAGGACTGCACAGAGCTTACTGCTCAGGTGAGACGACAGGCAGAGAAAATTGTCCAGGTGCACTCTGCCCAGCAGGTTGGGAGTTTTCACGATCATCAGGTGCTCCAGCTCCCTGGCTGCCTACACAGCTCCAAGAACCCCTTCCATGACAGACAGACTACTGTGCCTTTCTCCTGGCCAGCCCCACAGGGCTTGCAAACCAGGAAACCCTACACTGGCATTAGGCCAGCCAGAGAGAAGATCTGTCTACAGCAACTAAAACTGCAAAGCACAGAGGCTTATACCTGTGTGCTTGGCCCACTGGTTCAGGCAGTGGAGACAGGCATAGCAGCTAGAAACCAGGAAACACCTCTTTCATCCCCCCAGGCACCAATACCACTCCCCTACAATCCCCGCATTGCTTCAGGGGCTGAGCAGCTCCAGAGAGTAGAGCTTCTGGGCACTAGAGGGCACCATACACAAATATGAAATGCCAAAGGAACCTGGTCGTGAGTAAAATTATTAATACAACTCCTGAGAAAGATTTAAATGATATTGACCTCATGACTCTCCATGAAAGGGAGTTCAAAATAAAAATCATTAACATGCTCATGAAGGTATGGAAAGATATTCAAGAACTTGGGAATGAATTACTGTCAGAAATCCAATCATTGAAGAGCACAATGGAAGGTATTAAAAGCAGATTGGATACGGTGGAGAAGACAATAAATGAAATAGAGAAGAAGAATACAAAGAAGCTGAGGTACAAAGAGAAAAAAGGATCTCTAAGAATGAAAGAATATTGAGAGAACTGTGTGACCAATAGAAACAGAACAATATTCGCATTATAGGGGTACCAGAAGAAGAAGAAGAGAGAAAAAGGGATAGAAAGTGTCTTTGAGGAGGTGATTTCTGAAAACTTCCCTAATCTTTGGGAAGGAGATAGTCTCTCAGGCCATGGAGGTGCGCAGATCTCCCAACACAAGGGACCCAAAGAAGACAACTTCAAGACACATAGTAATTAAAATGGCAAAGATCAAGGATAAGGACAGACTATTCAAAGCAGCCAGAGAGAGAAATAGGATCACATACAAAGGAAAACCCATCAGGCTATCATCAGACTTCTCAACAGAAACCTTCCAGGCCAGAAGGGAGTGGCATGATGTATTTAATGCAATGAAATAGAAGGGCCTTGAACCAAGATTACTTTATCTGGCAAGATTATCATTTAAATTTGAAAGAGGGATTAAACAATTTCCAGATAAGCAAAAGCTGAGAGAATTTACCTCCCACAAACCATCTCTACAGTGCATTTTGGAGGGACTGCTATAGATGGAAGTGTTCCTATTGTTTAATAGCTGTCACCAGAGGTAATAAAACCACAGTAAAGAAAGTAGAACAGCTAATTACTAAGAAAATGCAAAATTAAATTATCCCCAAAGTCATTCAAGGGATAGACAAACAGTTCAGAATATGATACCTAATATAAAAAGAATGGAATGGAAGAAAAAGGTGGAGGAAAAACAAAACAAAACAAAAAAAGAACCTTTAGATTGTGTTTGTAATAGCATATTAAGTGAGTTAAGTTAGACTCTTAGATTGTAAAGAAGTTAACTTTGAACCTTTGGTAACCACGAATCTGAAGCCTGCAATGCCAGTAAGTACATACCTATCCATAATCACCCTAAATGTAAATGGACTAAATGCACCAATCAAAAAACATAGAGTCCCTGAATGGATAAAAAAATAAGACCCATCTATATGCAGCTTTCAAGAGACTCACTTTAAACCCAAAGACATACACAGGCTAAAAGTGAAGGGATGGAAAAAGACATTTCATGAAACTAATAGGGAGAAAAAAGCAGGAGTTGCAGTACTTATATCAGGCAAAATCGACTTCAAAACAAAGAAAGTCACCAAAGAAAAAGAAGGACATTATATAATGATAAAAGGGTCAATCCAACAAGAAGATATAACCATTATAAATATCTATGCACCCAAAACAGGAGCTCCTACATATGTGAAACAAATACTAAAAGAATTAAAAGGGGAAATAGAATGTAATGCATTCATTCTAGGAGACTTCAACACACCACTCACTCCGAAGGACAGATCAGCCAGACAGAAAATAAGTAAGGAGACAGAGGCACTGAACAACACATTAGAACAGAAGGACCTAACAGACATCTACAGAACTCTACACCCCAAAACAGCAGAATACAGATTCTTCTCAAGTGCACATGGAACATTTTCAAGAATAGATTATATACTAGGCCACAAAAAGAGCCTCGGTAAATTCAAAAAGATTGAAATTGTATCAACCAGCTTCTCAGACGACAAAGGAATGAAACTAGAAATGAATTATGCAAAGAAAATGAAAAATCCCACAAACACATGGAGGCTTAATAACATGCTCCTAAATAACCAATGGATCAATGACCAAATAAAAACAGAGACCGAGCAATATATGGAGACAAATGACAACAATAATTCAACACCGCCAAATCTGTGGGATGCAGCAAAGGCCGTGCTAGGAGGAAAGTATATTGCAATACAGGCCTACCTCAGGAAACAAGAACAATCCCATATGAGCAGTCTAAATTCACAATTAACGAAACTAGAAAAAGAATAACAAATGAGACCCAAAGTCAGTAGAAGGAGGGATATAATAAAGATTAGAGCAGAAATAAAAAAAATCGAGAAGAATAAAACAATAGAAAGGACCAACAAAGGCAAGGGCTGGTTCTTCGAGAAAATAAACAAAATAGATAAACCCTAGACAGCCTTATCAAGAAAAAAAAAGAGTCTACTCACATAAACAGAATCAGAAATGAGAAAGGAAAAATCACTATGGACAGCACAGATATACAAAGAACTATTAGAGAATACTATGAAAAATTATATGCTAACAAAATGGATAACCTACAAGAAATGGACAACTTTCTAGAGAAATACAACCTTCCAAGGCTGACCCAGAAAGAAACAGAAAATCTCAAAAGACCAATTACCAGCAATGAAATTGAACTGGTAATCAAAAACCTACCTAAGAACAAAACACCTGGACCACATGGCTTCACCACTGAATTTTATCAAACATTTAGTGAAGACATAATACCCATCCTCCTTAAAGTTTTCCAAGGAGTAGAAGAAGAGCAAATACTTCCAAACTCATTCTATGAGGCCAGCATCACACTAATACCAAAACGGGGCAAAGACACCACAAAAAGAGAAAACTACAGACCAATATCCCTGATGAACATAGACGCAAAAATACTCAACAAAATATTAGCAAACCAAATTCAAAAATACATCAAAAGGATAATCCATCATGATCCAGTAGGATTCATTCCAGGGATGCAAGGATGCTACAACATTCGAAAATCCATCAGCATCATCCACCACATCAATAAGAAGAAGGACAAAAACCACACGATCATCTCCATAAATGCTGAGAAAGCATTTTACAAAATTCAACATCCATTCATGATAAAAACTCTCAACAAAATGGGTATAGAGGGAAAGTACCTCAACATAATAAAGGCTATATATGACAAACCCACAGCCAACATTATATTTAACAGCGAGAAACTGAAAGCTTTTCCTTTAAGATTGGGAACAAGACAAGGATGCCCACTCTCCCCACTTCTATTCAGGATAGTACTGGAGGTCGAAGCCATGGCAATAAGACAACACAAAGAAATAAAAGGCATCCAGATTGGCAAGGAAGAAGTTAAACTGTCCCTGTTTGCAGATGACATGATATTGTACATAAAAAACCCTAGAGAATCTACTGCAACACTGCTAGATCTAATATCTGAATTCAGCAAAGTTGAGGGATACAAAATTAATACTCAGAAATCTGTGGCATTCCTATACACTAACAATGACCTAGCAGAGAGAGAAATCAGGAAAACAATTCCATTCAAAGTTGCATCAAAAAGAATAAAATACCTAGGAATAAACCTAACCAAGGAAGTGAAAGACCTATACTCTGAAAACTACAAGACGGTCATGAGAGAAATTGAAGAAGATACCAATAAATGGAAACACATCCTGTGCTCATCGATTGGAAGAATTAATATTGTTAAAATGGTCATCCTGCCTAAAGCAATCTACAGAATAATGCAATTCCTATCAAAATACCAACAGCATTTTTCAATGAACTAGAGAAAATCATTCTAAAATTCATATGGAACCACAAAAGACCCCGAATAGCCAAAGCAATCCTGAGAAGGAGGAATAAAGCTGGGGGGATTATGCTCCCCAATCAGGCTTTACTACAAAGCCACAGTACTCAAGACAATTTGGTACTGGCACAATAACAGACCCATAGACCAATGGAACAGACTAGAGTGCCCTGATTTAGACCCAACCATATATGGTCAATTAATATATGATAAAGGAGCCACGGACATACAATGGGAAAATGACAGCCTCTTCAACAGCTGGTGTTGGGAAAACTGGACAGTTACATGCAAGAGAATGAAACTGGATTACTGTTTAACCCCATACACAAAAGTAAACTCGAAATGGATCAAGGTCCTGAATGTAAGTCATGAAACCATAAAACTCTTAAAAGACAACATAGACAACAATCTCCTGAATATAAGCATGAGCGACTTCTCCCTGAATGCATCTCCTCGAGCAAGGGAAACAAAAGCAAAAATGAACTCATGGGACTACATCAAACTAAAAAGTTTCTGTACGGCAAAGGACACCATCAACAGAAGAAAAAGGCACCTGACAGTATGGGAGAATATATTTGTAAATGACATATCTCACAAGGGGTTAACAGCCAAAATATATAAAGAACTTACACGCCTTTACCCCCAAAAAGCAAATAACCCGATTAAAAAATGGGGAGAGGATATGAAGAGACAGTTCTCCAAAGAAGAAATTCAGATGGCCAACAGACACATGGGAAGATGCTCCACATCACTACTCAGCAGGGAAATGCAAATTAAAACCACAATGAGATATCACCTCACACCAGTAAGGATAGCCACCATCCAAAAGACTGAGAACAACAAATGCTGGTGAGGATGCAGAGAAAGGGGAACCCTCCTACACTGCTGGTGGGAATGTAAGCTAGTTCAACCATTGTGGAAAGCAATATGGAGGTTCCTCAAAAAACTAAAAATACAAATACCATTTGACCCGGGAATCCCACTCCTTGGAATTTACCCAGAGAATACAATTTCTCAGATTCAAAAAGACATATGCACCCCTATGTTTATTGCAGCACTATTTACAATAGCCAAGACATGGAAGCAACCTAAGTGTCCATCAGTAGATGAATGGGTAAAGAAGTGGTACATATACACAATGGAATATTATTTAGCCATAAGAAGAAAAAAATCCTACTATTTGCAACAACATGGATGGAGCTAGAGGGTGTTATGCTCAGTGAAACAGCCAGGCAGAGAAAGACAAGTACCAAATGATTTCACTCATCTTTGGAGTATAACAACAAAGCAAAAACTGAAGGAACAAAACAGCAGCAGACTCACAGAACCCAAGAATGGACTAGAAGTTACCAAAGTGAAATGGGGTGGGAGGGTGGGCAGGAAGGGAGGAAGAAGGGGATTAAGGAGTATTATGATTAGCACACATAATGTAAGAGAGGCATGGGGAAGGCAGTATAGCTCAGAGAAGACCAGTAGTGACTCTATAGCATCTTAGTACGCTGATGGACAGTGACTGTAATGGGGTATGTGGGGGGATTTGATAATGGGGGGAATGTAGTAACCACAATCTTGCTCATGTGAAACCTTTGTAATATTGTATATCAATGATATCTTAATTGAAAAAAAGGAAAAAGAAAATCTATCCTATAGATTTCTTATAGATTGATCTATAGGAAAATAAATTTTATAGCTCTTTAAAAGCTGTTGTAAGATATAGCAGCTTTTGATATACAAAAGAATTCTTTATGAATAATGTTCAAGAAGCAATTAAGTTAACTTGTATAAAATTACTTTAAGTCATCCAATTTTTCACTCAGGAACTTATTTTTTCCATTTCAGGATAATGGTTTTGAGTAATTGTATATTGCAGAGGTAGAGAGGCTGAAACAGCCTAAACAGGATTACCGTGATAGGAGCTTGTCCTGGGCAATACCATGAAGTAGGAAACATTTGATTTGTGTTTTTATTACCATATTGATTATAACAGTTAACAGGGGAGAAAGTATACAACTCGCATAGGCTAGAGGCAATAAGCCTTAGAGATGACCCTTAGGTTTGTTTGTTTTTTAAAAACCTTGTAAATGCAACATCACTTAAAATGAACATGATACAACTAAATTACATTTATCCTTTATGTGTTTCATACTTTAAAGATTTCTTTTCCTTTAAAGCTGCAGAAATATCATATTAAGAAAATAAATCCCTTTGACTTTTTGAAGGAAAAAAAAAAAGATAATATTTTGCTTTGGTAATGGTGATGTGAGATGTATTTTCAACCAGACCATGCTGAAAGAGGTATAAATGGACATGCTCTTTGGGAATGTCCTCTGGGCTGTGTAAAAAAAAAAAATAGCACTGAGCTCTCACAGTGATGGTACTGGGTTTCAGGGATGTTGTAAGGAATTTAGAGAAAGATTCAGCATGTTTATTACAGATCTTTTCTGTTTCAAGGGTCTGATGGCCACTCACTAATGTGATGATCCACTGGAAGAATTTATACACATTAACATAGAGTTAAATTGATGTAATACACTGATGCTATGGTGTATTACAGCAAAGTGTAAGTGTAGGCACTGTACTGCACAGACAGAGGCTAGGGACATCAAGTGCTGACTTGCCCGTCCTCCCTCCCAGGGAGGGGTGCCTGTTGGTGGGGTTGGTTCTCCAGGAGGACACAGTGAACTGGTTCTGGGAGTGTCAAACAGTAACAGCAACAAAAAGAGCCCAAGATTGGTACCAACTGCTGGCAGGGTGATGGCTGTGACTGTGGGGAGATTGACAGGACAGCAGATAGACAGGAGCCCTCCCCAAGCCCCTCCAGCCTTGCAGAGACTGACAGCAACCGGGGTCTGCAGGGCCCCGCAGGAACATCACAAAGTGGAGTAGGTATGGAGCGGGGGAGATGGAAGGGAGAGACAAATAGCTTGGTGACCAGCAAAACATGTAACTTCACTTGATTCATTCATCATTTGAACAGCTGCTTAGTATCCATTGTTCAACTATAGCATGATTTATTCACTTTCATGGTGCTGGACATTCAGGATGGTTCCAAATTTTTGTTACTTGAAATGATATTTCAATAGACATTCTTTAATTCTCAATGGATTTTTTTACATAAATTCTGTAGTGGGGAGAGCTTGTATTGACATCCTGAGAACTGTAAAAGTTATTAATTAATACTTTTTTCTCCCAACATTGTCTAAATATTATGTAAATCCAAGTGTTGTAGATGTGATAAGCGAAGTGTTTTCTCTTGTTCCATCTTGGAAAGAAAAATCTCATAGAAGGAGGAGCAGTACCTAGCAGAGGGCGTGGAATAGAGCAGGTTTCAACAAAGATTTGCTGTGCTGAGTTTGCAGAGATGACCTACCCAGTTTACAATGTGCTGTTTAGAGACTCCAGAGATTAATTTCCTTCCTCACTGAATGTAACCACACAACAGCCCGTTAATGGTAATGGGCCAACTCTCTGTGTCTGTGTTTCTGGGAGCTGGTGCGTGTACAACTAAGGCACGTCGTCCAAAGTCTCCCCTGTTGCTCCTCCTTAAGTGAGAACGTTATCTTTGAAATGTCCTGTAATTTTCTGTATATTTGCTTAGCTTTTCTGTTAAAAGATCATGCTTGGTGCTCAAGGAAGATAAAACATTTTGGAAAAGCGAGAGTGCCATCTTGTGGAACATTTGTATTAGGTTCTTCTATTTGAAATGAACTCTAATGCGACTACACATATTTACAGCATTCTTTTAATTTTTCTCAATACAACCCCTCTCCCTGCATCTCGCCCCTTTGTCTCATTCATTCTGTGGCCTGGCGGTGGTATTGGCGTCAGTTTGCACCGCAGCTTCTGAGGACGTGCAATTTCCATTCACTAAAGCTTAGCCCCCTGATCTGTGCTGGACTGCCGTTTTCTATTTGTTTCCTTATTTGCATCAAACTCTGATTTTGCAGTTTGTCCTGTTCCTCCAATGGAACATCAGGAGGTTTCTTTAAAAATCCTTTCCCACCACATTTTAGAAGTGAGTTTCTGCCACTTAAGAGGGGATAGGAGAGAATGTGGGGTTAACTCAGCAAAGGTTGGGTTCAGCTCAGCTGCTCGACATGTGTATTTGTTGGTATTGGTACAGTGCTGGGATCTGAAGAGAAGGTTTCATGCATTAGAAGGATTCAAGGCACCGTACTTCAGGGAGTCCCTGACTTTCTTCTTTCTTCTTGTCTCTCTGCTTATCATTACATGGGCGGAGGCGAGGGGTAGCTGAATATGGGACACCTAAGGGCTTAGTAGAAGACGACCCAGGACTCAAAGGGCTAGCAGCTGGGTACCTAGCTGGCTGCCCTCTGCTTACCCAAATCTTCTTACTACCTTAGGTCTTGACCCAAAATAAAACTCTAAAACATGCCCTAGCAGGAGGATATAAAAATAAAATATACAAAACAATGAAAGTCGCTTACGTAACTGTTAATTTATTGCATACTTTCCGGGGTATTTGTGACTAGGGTTAAGTATGTTGAATTATTGAAGCAACTGGCTCAGTGGTGTCCTTTTTTGGCCAGGCAGCCAACTTCTTGAAAGTTCTCTTGAAACTTACTTGTCACTTTTACCATGACCCACTCTGTGCCTCTGGAGACCTCTACCTGGCTTTAACTTACAGAATTTCATCTTGAGGAGAAAGACCTACTGTGTGTCCACTCAGCACTTCATATTTTTCTGGGAATAGCAACCTCCTGTAGAAAATGCTCCTCCTCTGCGACATTCCTACCCTGTGGGGTCATGGACCCAGCTGTGTTCTTATGGACCCCACCCCATGGCCACAGTCCATTGGTCTGGGATGGTCCTGACATCCAGCCAGTCAGTGTGCTTCCCAGGGTTTTCTTTTTTTTTTTTTTCCCAAGAAAATAATTTATTTGAGGACAAAAGTGAAAGCTTTTGCACATATGACAGGGTACATTTGTTTTGATTAGACACCATCCACATTTAGCCGTATCAATATTATCACAAATGGAACATTTTTCCTAACAAAGATATGGGCATAAGTAAAAGACTATGACTAAATAAAGTCAAAGGAAAGGTGAGGCCCCAAACCCTACCCTTTAGACTCGCCCACAGCACAGGACTTCTGTCAGACCAGCCAGTCCGTGATGCAGTGGTTCTCATCTTGGCTTCTTACCTGAAGCCTGGAACTCTGACACTAAGTCAGCGCCTCTGGGGGTGAAGCCAGGCATTGTTATTTCTTGAATAAGCTTCCCAGGTAATTCCAATGTACAGCCAAAGTAGATCACCACTGTTCTACAGGCAGGCACCAACTCAAGCAATTAGCAAGTTCCTCAGCCCATCAAACCCTGGAAGAAAGGGGGATCTGCTCTTGTTGATCCTGTCTTTCATTCCGTTCAAGAACTCAATGTTTATCAGCTTTGGGTGCAATTTTGAGCCTTCTTATATATCTCAGTGATTTTTAGAGCAGTATTTAATCAAGCAAATACCAGCAAAGAGAAAAAATGAAGAAAAAAAGACATTTCCATAAGGCATGATATGAATAAGTAAGTGAAAAAACAATTTCAGGTTTAAAAGTAAAGCATGAGAAGGCAGTATAGCACAGAGAAGACAAGTAGTGACTCTGTAGCATCTTACTATGCTGATAGACAGTGACCATAATGGGGTATGTGGTGGGGACTTGATAATGGGGGGAATCTAGTAACCACAATGTTGCTCATGTAATTGTATATTAATGATACCAAAAGAAAAAAAAAGTAAAGCATGAGAAGTCAAAGCCTGTGAAATTTTATTTATTCAAAAGAATAAAACCACCTATTTTAAAAGGAGTGATTTAAACTTAGGTTTTTCAGCTTTTCCTTCTCCTTGAACTCGAAACTGTTTCCAACTCAGAAAGATGTAAGATAGGTATAATTATTAAATAAATGCTCTTTACCTTCTCCCTGAAAAAAAACAAAGAGCCAAGTTCCTCATTTTATTTATGGTAACCCATTATTTTCAGTTAAGAATGTTGGCAGCTGCCTGAAACAGACTATCAGATGTCGGCAGGAAGGTATGAGTTGTACAATGGCATTACAAAATATCCCAAAAGAAAATAAGATGGTAAAAACAACAGAAAAATAATAAAACACAACAAAATAAGAGAATGCCAGATATTACAGCCTCCCTCTGAAATGTGACCTGTGTTCTACTTTCACCGTAAATAAACTCAGAGAGCATTTCTTGATGAGCATCACAGGTGAAGCTGGTGCTTGGGGATGGGGGAGACATTCATTCCAAGAAGGGAGAAATGCATAGTCAGCAACTTGCTGGGAATAAAACCATGTCTTGGTCTTCCTGCAGTTTTTCGGTCACTAAAAATGACACAAAGTAAATGATCTGATGTGGTCTTACAGAAATGACTTGCTTGTCACCACATTTTGGAACAGACTACTCATAGTCACAGGCACTGGGTCTGGGGAAGCAGAGGTGGATGGCCCCAAACTCAGGTGAGAGATGTTTGTCTTTGTGAGGTCAGAGGAGGGAAGCAGGGCTCTGTAGCCTGGAGGCTTCTGCACTAATGAGTCTTCTAATAGTCTTTTTTCAATGAGCCGGTCCTGAACTCCTGCCAGCGCACTGACTGCAGCTGCTGAAGTAATCGAGGATTTACTGAAGAGGCTCTCAGCTTCCTTAAACTTCTGGTTCCTTTGATCATTTTTGCTACTGGGAGTTTTTTTGGTTGGCCAGATAGTGATCCCAGCCATGAATAATATTGCCAGACATCTGAGTGTCTTCCAGGTAGCTTCCTTCAAAAACGTAGATCTGTCTCTCCAAGTTTGCCAGGGTTTCTGTCAGCTCCTGCTCCCGCTCTCCGAGCTCCGCCAGCTCCTGCCAGTTGTCCGGGGCCTGCGGTGGCGCTGCCTTGTTGTGCATTGCCATGTTGGGCTGAGGTGGGCGGCGGCCTTCCCAGGGGTTTTCCAATTTCAGAGAGAGCAGCGTTGAGCCTCCTCTAGGGTATGAGCAGCAAGAGAGAATGAAACTGACTGGTAGACAGAAGCAGAGACAGACGGTAAGAGTTCTATTGGTTTCGTTGGAGTTTTCCTGAGTCTTACCTGCTCCTCAGGCCTTCCCAGGATTTGACTGCGTGACAGACCTGAATGGATTTCTGCTGCCCTGTCCAATGACAGTGTGGTCAGGCCAGAGTATTCCTTCCTGGTAAGCAGATGATCTGGAGGCAGATTATCAGAAGGTTCTTTGGTGAGGATTAAATCAGAACAAGGGGCACCAACTA
This sequence comes from Smutsia gigantea, assembly GCA_032199065.1. Taxonomy (NCBI): domain Eukaryota; kingdom Metazoa; phylum Chordata; class Mammalia; order Pholidota; family Manidae; genus Smutsia; species Smutsia gigantea. The sequence continues at coordinate 22,982 of JAVSCE010018974.1, forward strand.
TGTGATTAAAAGGTTTGATAGCTGTGGATAAAATGAGAGTTCCTATGGCCAGCATTCTCACCTGGCCCTAGTTGATTAGCTCACTGCACACCTGTGGGCAATACATGGCTGTTGACTCTATATAAAGAGTTCTGCCCAGTGCTCTGGGTATGGCTGCAAGGCTGCAGGAGAGCAGAGCAGAGGCTGGAGTGGTGGCAACACCAAGGACAGAGGCCCAGAGGACCGGCTGTGTGGGATGACAGTGCAGAGAGGCCCAGAGGACGGCTGTGTGGGACGACTGTGCAGAGAGGCCCAGAGGATGGCTGTGTGGGACAACTGTGCAGAAAGGCCCAGAGGACGGCTGTACAGAGGAGCCCAGAGGCAGAGACCGGCTTGCTGCATACAGACTCACTCTGAGTGAACGGGATTTTAGTGACTGACCTGCCACCTGGAAATAAAGTTGGGTATAACCCTTTCACCCCAAGAACAGTTTTGCTGTCAACTTCTTTGGTCATGTTGAATCCATAGCGAACTTGCCCGGGGCTGAAACCCACTGGCAAGACAATAGCACAGGATCTGGTAACCTAATGTGCCCATCTTTTGATAGGGATAGCTCGGTCCCCAAAGGAGAATGCTGCATTGACACATTCCCGTCTCCGGGAAATTCCACTTTGTACTGCTTGTTTCTGTGGCTTCTTTTCTATTCTTTTCTTTCAAGACTGACCCACAGCTCTTTCCGATTTGTTAAGTGATTCAAAAATACTTAGCATTTACAATGTGCCAGGTGTTTGCTGTTTTAAGTACTAAGAACATAATAGTGGGTAAGAAAAATTCACTACTCTTATGAACTGGAATTCTAGTAGGATAGAAAAATAAGATCCAAATAAAAAAATACATACATATATACTTTTAAGGTATGATAAAGTTTTATGAAGAAAAACAAAATACACAAGAGGGTGGAGAGTTAACTGGAGATTCAAGAGAAAGGGAATTAATTGGTCTAGGGCAGTCTTTGATAAGGGTCAATTTGAGCAGAGAGCTGATTTTATGTCAGAGAGTGAGTCCCACAGAACTCTGAGTCTGGGGACCTAGACTCAGAACATCACAGGCCCGGTGAAGAGCAAGGACAATCATCTTGGGGCAGGAGTGAGCTCTGGGGTGGTTCCAGGAAAAACAAGATATCCTAATGGCTGAACAAGGAGGGGGTGGGACGGGTGTTTGGGAGAGTCAAGGCAGGGGTGCAAGAGCCTTGAGAACATGGGAAGAGGTCGTATTTTATTGCTCTGGGAAGCCTTTGAAAGTAACCTAAGGCAGGTGACATTTTAGTGCTTACCCTAGAGTTTGCAATATATATTTACAACTAATCTATGTCCTCTTTCAAATAACTATGTAATCCACAGTAGTGCAGGCATGTTATAACAGTGTTTCTGATTCCTCCTTCTTGTCCTTACAGTATTGCTGTCATTTTACTTATCGTAAGCCGTCGTGCCAATGGGTTTCAGCCCCGGCAAGTTTGCTATGGATTCAATGTGACCAAAGAAATTGACAGCAAAATGTTCTTGGGGTGAAAGGGTTATACCCAACTTTATTTCCAGGTGGCAGGTCAGTCACTAAAATCCCATTCACTCAGAGCAAGTCTGTATGCAGCAAACTGGTCTCTGTCTTTGGGCTCCTCTGTCTGCACAGCTGTCCTCTGGGCCCCTCTAGCCAGTTGTCCCACACAGCCGTCCTCTGGGCCTCTCTGCACAGTCGTCCCACCCAGCCATCCTCTGGGCCTCTGTCCTCGGCGCTGCCACCACTCCAGCCTCTGCTCTGCTCTCCTGCAGCCTTGCAGCCATACCACCATGTTGCGCACAGAGCACTGGGTGGAACTCTTTATATAGCCAACAGCCATGTATTTCCCACAGGCATGCAGTGAGCTAATCAACCAGGGCCAGGTGAGAATCCTAGCCACAGGAACTCTAATTTTATCCACATAAGCTATAATCATTCAATACATTGTTGCTATTATTATTTTGAGCAGTTACCTGTTAGACGAGTTAAAAAACAAGAGTTTATCTTCATTTATTCCTTCTCCAATGCCCTCCATTGTTTATGTAGAGCTGAGTTTCTGACCTATATCCATTCTCCTTCTTTCTGGAGAATTTAACATTTGTTGCAAAGCAGGATACTGGTGACAAATTCTCTAACTTTCTGTCTGAGAAAATCTGAGAATTTTTGATTGCTTCACTTTTGAAGGATAACTTTGTTGGGTATAGAATTCCAAGTAGTGATTTTTCTACTGAGAATCTCATTTGTTTTGTTTTTGTTGTTACATATATTCAAAATGTACTGATCCTATGAGGTATTTTAGAAACATATGTAAGGAATGTTTTTTATCTTCTAGTATACTAGTGCCTATAACATATTAATTGCATGTTATTGTAAACTTTTTTGTTACATATGTTACTGCATTAGGTTATTTAAAAAATAAGAAAGTTATGCTACTTATGAATTTCATTTCATGATAGTAAAAAGGGCATTACAAAATATTTTTAAAAAATGGTGGTCGTGTGGAGGATATCGGGTTTCATTAGGTTGAGACCACTGATCTAGATATTAATCACTTGTTGAAATTTGGTATTTCCAAATACTTTTTCTCAACCTATCAACCATTGGTTAACTTTGTCTATATTATACATTGTGCTTTAAAAAAAATAGTTTCATAGAGACATAATTCACATACCATATAGTTCACCATGTAAAGGGTATAACTCAGTGTTATTGGTATATTACTAATTTAAAAAATTGTGTAAAATATAATTTTGCCATTTTAAGTGTACAATTCAGTGGCATTATATTCAGAGCATTGTGCTACCATCACCACTATGCATTTCCAAAAATTTTCATCAAACTAAAATCTGTAACCACTGAGCATTAGCTCCCCATTCTCCCTCCTACCCAGCCTTAGCTAATATCTAACCCACCTTCTGTCTCTGTGAAGTGGCCCTTATACAATATTAGTCTCTTTTTGACGGGCTTTTTTTAGTTGGCTTAATGTTTTTAGGGCTCATCCATGTGTAGCCCGTATGGAATTTCATTTCATTTTATGGCTGAATAATATTTTATATGTACATACGTTTTGTTTTCCATTCATCTGCTGATGGACATTTGAGTGTTCTTTTGGCTAAGTGTACAGTGATGTAATGAACACTGGCATGTATCTTCTTGAATTCCTAAGAAGTGGAATTGCTTGATTATATGGTTATTCTATGATTAAATTTTTGAGGAACCTCCTGTTTACCATGAATGGCAGCACCACTTAAAATTCCCACCAGCAATGTATGAGGGTTCCAATTTCTCCACATACTCATCAAAACTTGATTATTTGCAATTTTTTGACAAATAGCCATCCTAATAGATGTGAATTGGTTTTGATTTGTGTTTCTCTAATGGTTAATGATGTCGAGCAATTTTATGTGCTAAGTTGGCATCTATACATCTTTTTTGGAAAAATATCTGTTCAAGTCCTTTGTTTTTTAAATCTGGTTACATATATGTGATTTGTGAATATTTTCTTCCATTCTGTGAATCCTTTTTACTCTCTTAAGCGTTTCCTTTGATACAAACACATTTAAAATTTTGATGATCAAATTACCTATTTTCTTTTGTTGCCTGTGCTTTTGGTCTCATATCTAAGAAATTATTGCTAAGTCCAATGTCGTGAGCTTATCTCCTATGTTTCCTTCTAAGAGTTTTATAGTTTCATCTCCTGATTGGAGTTTGTTGAGCTTCTTGGGTGTGTATATTCATGGGTATCATGAGATTTGTAAAGTTTTCAGCCATTATTTCTTCAAAATGTTTTTCTGTCCCCTTTTCTCTCTTTCTTATGCTGGGATTGCTATAATGCATACTTTAGTTAATTTAATAGTGTTCCACAGATTCCTCAAACTGTTCATTTTTCTTTTTTTCTGTTCCTCATACTGCATACTTTCAAATGCATTATATTCAGATTCACTGATGCTTCCTTCTGCCAGTTCAAGTCTGTCGCTTAATCCCTCTAGTGAGTTTTTCTGTTTGGTTCCTTTTCATAATTTCTCTTTACTACTATTATCATTTTTTTCAGACATCATTTTTTTGATTACCTTTATAATCATTGCCCATGGTTGCTTTAGGTCATTGAACATATTTAAGGAAGTTGGTTTGGTGTCTTTGTTAATTCCAGTATCTGGTATTGGTATTCTTCAGGATGGTTTCTGTGAAATTCTTTATTTCCTGTGAATGAATCATGCTTGCCTGTTGCTTTGTATGTTTTGAATTCTTTTGTTGAGAACTAGACATTCTAAATATATGTTGTAGGAAATCTGGAAATCAAATTCTCCCACTCCTTAGGGATTGCTTGTTTTTGATTTTTGTGGGCTGTATCCACCCTTGTTTTTTGGCTTCCCTATTTTTGCAAAGTGTGTATTTCTTGTGTGGTCACTAAAGCTTCTTTTCCATTTTCTCTGTGGCCAGCTAGTGACCTAACAAAGATTTCCTTAAATGTCTGGCTCCCAAGAGGAGGGGAAAAGGTCTTGTCTCTCTAAATCCCCTATAGCTGGGGGGCTGCTTCAGCCCGTGGGTGTGGGTGTTGACAATGGCTGAACTCTGTGCTGGCCCTTCAGGATCAAAAGCAGCAATCAGCTCCCAAAACACAGTCCTGACCCCTGGGGGTCAAAGTTCTTTTTGCCCACCCTGGCTCCAGTAAGCCTCATCAGGAATGTAGGCTGCCACCTCCACACTGCCTGCTGGTGGGCTGGTAACTGCAACCTTGCAAAAGGCTCAAATTCACCAAAACTTACCTGCCACTTCATCAAGCTCCCTCCCCCATAGAGGCTCGACCTGTTCTACTAGGCTCCAGAGAAACAAAGTAGTTACTTTATACAGTTCCTGCAAGCTCAGTAGTTGTTTACGTAGAGGGGCAGATTCTTGGATCACCCTACACTTCTGCCTTCCTTGACATCACCCTCTTTGTTATGCTTTGATTTTATAATTTAACTCCCTGAGGGGATACCTATTTTTAAGTTTTGGGAGGGTACTTCAGTGTTTCTGTCTCTAGCACCTGTTCTGCTTTCCAACCATATTTAGAACAACTGGCAGACTCTGTGGACATTTGCCCTCCATGTGGAAGGCAGAGCCAGACCAGAGCTGTCTTGCATTTCTCCTAAGAAGGTTCCTAAGAGAGCACTCCTCTTTTTCCTGTCCAGTCCCCTAACAGGAAGCTGAAAGACCAGGGTCATGCACACTTGGGGATACAACCTGTCTTTTTCTCTTTCCTTCTTTCATCATGTCACCTATTTTCTGAGCAATAACTATATGCCAGCTCTTTGATGGATGCTGGGGACAGTATTAAGAGAATTAAGAGTCCTTGTTCTTAACAAGCTCATAGTTGAGTGGGAGAGGCAAATAAAAATTCCAGTATATCTTGATGAGGTTTGAAAAGAGGTGGAAAAATGTTGCTGGGAGAGCTGAGAGGGGATGCCTAAATGAGTTTTGGGGAAAAGCAGGGAGAGAAATGAAACACTTCACAGATGAAGTGGCACTTGAAGACATGAGCCAGGTAGGAGCGTCTGTGACAGTGACAGCAGCCCCAGAAAGGGCAAATGCCTGGGGCAGTGAGATCATGGCCAGTGGGGATGATGGCAAGTAATTTCAGTGTAAGGTGTGTGGGGCCAAGTGTCAGGAGATGAGGCCAGAAGGGTAGGTGGGGGCAAGATCATGTAGGAGTTGAATTTTATTTTATAGGTGATTCTAGTGTCATGGATTGTCAGTAATGGAGGGATATGCTCAGATTATGTCTTAGAAAAGTTAATCTGGTGTGAAGGCAGATCTGAAATAAGTTAACACCAGTTATAAGGGTTTACTCCCTGCATTTCATGTATTGTCTCACTTAATTCTCATAAAACTCTATTACATTGGAACTATAATCATTCCCACTTTCTCAGTGAAGAAGCAGGCACAGAGAGATCAAATACCTTCTCAAAGTTTAGAAGGTTAAGGTGTAATGGACCTGAGATTTGAATCCAGGTAGTTTAACACCAGCTGGGTGCTTAATCCCTGTGGTTTTACTAGGGGCCAGACCTGGAGGGTGAGAGGATTCTGTTGAGGGAATCTAAGTAATTACTGACCAGGGCTTGGACTCAGGCAGTAGCATTGGGGCTGGAAAGTGGAGGACAAGTTCAGGAGATTTTGAGGAAGCAGAATTGGAAAGACGTGATTCACTGTGGAGGAATAAGCGGTGAGACGCCGGGACAGCTGCCGGGTTCCTAGTTCGGTCTGTTGAGAGACGCTCACTGACACAGTGGGACACATGTGCAGAAACACGGTTTGGGGAAAGCGGGAGATGACTGGGTCAGTTTGGGAAATGCCGAGTTGGAGACATCGAGAAAGTAAGAGGGCCATGACTTCAGGGGAGAGAACAGATGCCAGAGATGTGAATGAGATCCCGCAGGGGTGGACAAGGGAGACCCGTGAAGGCTGGGCTCAGAATGACTGCCGCCTCTCTCTGCCTTAGGGGGGCAGCAGAGAAACCCGAGCTGCCACGGTGTTAGGAGACTCAGGGATCATTTGTTCAAAGACATGATGGCAAAGAAACGACTGAAGGTTCAGTTTAGATTATTAGGAGTCTAGCTGCTTTCAAGATAGTTTCTCCACACTTCTAAGAAGAGACACTGGCAGATCTAGTTTGCTTGTTTGATCCAAGTGTTTATCCATATTCTTTTCAAACGGGATCAAGTTTTGCAGCAATCACATGAAGATGAATAAAATGAATTATTCATTTGCAGATTATTTTAAGTTGTAGAACATTTCCTTTTGGCTTGGAGAAATGCACTTAATCCCTTGGATATTCTTGTTTTAAGGAAGTCTACTCTTCTGTTCTGGAACATTGCTCTATTTAAAAAATTTTAAACTTCTAATTACATATTTTAAATGTTTGCTGGTTGGCTTTCAGTTTTCATCATTAGACTGTATGTTCCATGACAGCAGGGACCACTTGTTGTAACTCACCACTGTATGCTCAGTAACCGGGCAGGTTCTTGTTGGCACACTCACTGGCTGGCTTTATAAGCCTCTCTTCCCTCCCTCCCTGCCTGCTCCACACATTGTCTTTCTCCTCTTTCCTCTCCTTCCCTCCCTCTCTTTTATTCAACAAATAATGTGTTGAATACCTTCTGTAAGTCAGGCACTCAGCTAGACTGGTAGATATAAAAATGACTAAGGCACTGTTCTTGCTCTTGATTTAGCAGTTTAGAGAGACAAACTTGGTATATGGACAGCAGTTTGATGTCTAGAATTTCACCAGGAAGACAAATGAGGGAAAAGAATCCTGGTAGGAGGAGCAGGCATGTGTAAAGCCTTGGGGATAGGGTCATGTGAAAAGCACATGGTGTATATGGGGTGAGGCCAGGTATTTTGTAGGGCTGGAGTAGAGTGTTCACGGGATGCTATGAAAGTGGGAGAGCGAGAGTCAGTGCAGGGGAGGAGGCTATGGAAGTGAAGGTGAGACTGTGACGACACCAGAAACTATTCTTATTTTTGAATTTGTATACCCCTGCTCTTTACCCATAAGGGCATCTGGACAGATAGGTGAGAAGAAAGGTAATATTTTTGTGGCTATGAAGGAATCAGGTGGAAGATGCACACCTACGCTCTTTTGCATTGTCTCGTTTCTTTTGGTTTGGTTTTACAGTAAAGAAGGAAAAAAATTAGTAATTTCTAAAATAATGAGTTAGAACAAATTTGTGTTTTCTAATCAGCAGCAAAATAAATTTTTAATTAAATAAATTATTCTTTTAATAGTACTTGGATGAAAGCTTTAACTCTGTCAATCTCAATCTAAATTATAAGAGTCCCAATTTAGCATATTTCAAGGCCTTCCAATTAACATATGTCAACACCTTATCCTTTAACAATTATAAGAAAGAGGCTTTCCTTGCCCCATTAATCAGCGAATTAATTTTTAATGTAAGCTCATGCTTCTGACTTTATTCAACAGGCTCTAATCCATTACTGATATTAATTACTGTGTTGCTCAAACTGTGTCAGATTTAGCTGGGGAGGCTCCTTCAAGTGGGCTTTTGCCCTCTTGACATGTTATGTCGTGAGCACTTCCTTACTTCCAGTTATAAGATGTCCCAGGCTCATCTTGTACTCCCTGCCCATTCTGAACTCAGTCACTGATCCAGGGACTGATACATGTTTTAAATGTCTGCAATATTTTTGAGAAGCATATTTAAAACATTTAAAAAACACCTTACATTTAAAAAATACCATCTCATGATACCATTATATATTTAATGCCAATTAATTTCGAGTGCCGCTTTAAACATTTACCCACAACCAAATATAACCCCATGAGATCCTGATTTTGTGATCAAGATTATCCCAATTACACAAGTTTTTAAGAACATAAACTAATAAGGTTGGCAAGGAATAAGTATGTACATTAACAGTTTTAAAAAATACATGGAAAAAAAAGCATACCTTGATAATTTTTGTCTTTATAAATACTTTATTCTGTTTCCAGATAGGATACTAAAATTTATATGTTATTTTTAAGATAACCAAAATGCAGCCAACTGAAATAAAATACAAGAAGTTTATGACAGATAAGATACAGATGAGAAAACCAAAAATGTTCTTACTTAATTTGCCGTGTAAGGAACATCAGGACTTGTGGAATTGATACTGGCCTTGTATATCAATTACTTTTTTCTATAAGTACTTGCTGATCCTTTTAGAGGATATATTTTGCTTTTATATCTAAGAAATCAGTGTTTTCCATCTTATCAAGTACAAAGCATCATTTCAATCCTAGACTTTCTGACAGAATACCTGTTTTTGTAAAAGAATATTTTCTTTTTACTAAGTTCTTTAATAAAATTGCATTAAGAAATTATTTTATATCAGAGAATAGTCAGAGAGCAAATACAAGGCATATTTATATTTCAAAGGAAATCAGTAAGACTTAAGAAGACAAACATTTAGTACTTAAAAAAAAATCCCAAGTTTTGACATTTGGAGTAATATAATCTCCATGTTATTTTTTTCTAAAAAGGACCTTTTCCAGCTTGTTTCCAGACTTCTTTCACTCCTTTAATGCTTTCTTTTTTCACACATTTCCAGTATTCTTGTATACTTAGTTGTTGTGGTACCTGTTAAAAGTAAAAATAAACGAGTCATTCTCTTTAAGGGTAAGCATGATTTCATGTGTACTTTGTTACTATTTCCCACATTCCTCCAAAAAATATTTGAGATGGATTACATTGTAAAAGATGACTGCAATAGAAATGTAAAATAAGGGTAATAGATAAAAAGTGACTGTGGTGTAAGAATACCCTTACAGTAACTAAGGAATGGAGGCAAACTGCTGATTTGCTTTCCTAAGTTGTAAATAAATAGTTTTGCTTTAATGAACCTACCATGTATGATCATATGAATGCACCATATAGGGGCCTCCCAAAGAAGACAATGAAGACTTTGGGTGATATTTCACATATTAGTTTTAAAGTGTAATTATTTCATAATGTTCTCCTTTTATAGTATTTTACAATGTTTCCCATTTCTAGTGAACTTTAGTTATGTGGGATAAAAATTATAAGCCTAAACCTTAACCTTGGCCAAAATTAAAAAGAATGGATAGGTCACAATATATTTGATAAGAAGGCTTAAGAAGAAATAATGTAATTCACCTAAATGCTTTGTGAGTTAAAAGTTCTGTGTGGTTATTATTCCTCTCAACAGAATGAGAAAGAAAAGGTTAGAAATGTTTCGGTCCTGGTGACAGAAGCAGTGTTGCTGGACACCTGCCGAATGAAAGCAAAAGTCTATTTTACATTATATATATATATATTGTTTTTTCTTATTAGTTCCCAGCTTTTTCCTTTAATGCTTTCTGAGGAGAGGCTTGTGGGCAAATTGTTAATGGCAAAGGTTGATTTTTTAATTTCTGGGAATGTGATTATTTTATTTTTTTCTTTTGGTATCATTAATATAAAATCACATGGGCAACATTGTGGTTACTAGATTCCCCCCATCATCAAGTCCTCACCACAAACCCCATTACAGTCACTGTCCATCAGCATTTTAAGATGCTATAGAATCACTACATTTCTCTGTGATATACTGCCTTCCCCGTGCCCTGGCTCCCCCCACATTATGTGTGCTAATCTTAATGGCCTTTATTCCCCTTCTCCCTCCCTTCCCACCCATCCTCTCCAGTCCCTTTCCCTTTGGTAACTGTTAGTCCATTCTTGGGTTCTGTGAGTCTGCTGCTGTTTTACTCCTTCAGTTTTTGCTTTGTTCTTATGCTCCACAGATGAGTGAAATCATTTGGTACTTGTCTTTCTCCGCCTGGCTTATTTCACTGAGCATAATACCCTTTAGCTCCATCCATGTTGTTGCAAATGGTAGGATCTGTTTTCTTCTTATGGGTGGATAATATTCCATTGAGTATATGTACCACCTCTTCTTTATCCATTCATCTACTGATGGACACTTAGGTTGCTTCCATATCTTGGCTATTGTAAATAGTGCTGCAGTAAACATAGGGGTGCATATGTCTTTTTGAAACTGGGATCCTACATTCCTAGGATAAATTCCTAGGAGTGGAATTCCTGGGTCAAACAGTAGGGAATTTGATTATTAACTATGAGGTACTGGATAACCACACAGCTGGTAAATATGTTTGCTAATGGGAATCATATTTGTTTATTTTCCATGACTAATGTTTGTAGCAGGAAAATGAATTTGCTTCTCTAAGTTGTAAATAAATAGCTTTTTTTAAGGAACCCACCATATTCTGTCCCTCCTTCTTCTTCTTTCCTTTCTTCTGGCCCAACTGTCATGTAGCCGTCTCTGGACCCTTGTTTTCAACCTATAGACTGCTTTCATGAGAGTGTTTGCAGCAGATTCTAATTTAACAAAATTTTGTTTTTGCTTTCTCTCATAATTACAAACGAGTATGTGAATTTGAATGAATATTGACAATAGCTAACATTTACTGAAGTTGAAACTGTCTTAGCCATTCTACTAAGTATTCTACAATAATTCCTCGTGGTAGATTCTATTAGTTTCCTCATTTTACAGATGAGAAATCTGAGGCTCAGAAAATAATGTGGCTTTGCAAGATTCGGCAGTGAGTAAGTAACAGAGCTGGGATTTGAACATAGGTATGTCTAACTACAGAGCCCAAAGTAAAATTCTGGGTCATGGTTTCTGATTAGATTTAGATTTAAAAGAAAAAGCAAAGAAAAATATTGGCTATCATTTGTAGGAGATAGCTCTGGCGTAATTATAGCTTATAATCTCTTTACAAATGATGACGTCCAGTTAGGACTATGCATTTGCTCAAATTCTGTTTATTATCATTCACTTAGTTACATGTAAACAAGTAGTTATTTAAATACTCAAATCTGTTACCCATAAGCCTCGATGCATCCTGTTTTTTAACACCCCAAGAAACTCTTCATGGCTCAGACACTCATCACCATCCAAATCAAAGAGCTTGAAGACGGTGTCCAAAATATTGTTGGAGAGCTCCTGTCCTGTGGCCACTTTGACAGCTCTCTTAAACTCCGCTGAAAAAGTAAACACAGAACAACTCATCAACTGTGTAAAAGAGTCTACGTGGAATTAATCTAAATTTTTGTTATTTGAAGAGCAAACACAAATCTAAATATTTATAACTTGTAAAGTAAAACAAAACCAAAAATATTCATCAAGAATATAGTCAAGTAATAAATTTGGCTGAGAAATGCCATGAACACAACTGCAAGATAAGCAGGCTATTTTAATCTAATCAATATTAAACACAAATATTTAAATATCCCCTGAGAAGGGGAAAAATAAGAAAGTAGAAGCAAATAAAGTAATTAATTATGTGAGTGTCAGTGTTGTAAATCTAGAACAAGCACATTGAATTAATCAGAAGGCCGATGAATTGTTTTACTGATAACTGGCTCCTTGATTAGTACCTTCCAGTTGAAAAACAGACTGGCATTGTTTATAAATGATAAAAATTAAATAATCCATATAACTTACCTAGTCTGACAGGGCGATGAGCTAAACTAAACATCTGCATGGCAATAGCAAAGTCTTCCAAGTGGGTCGTAAAATGACAGAATGACTTGAATTCATCCAAACTAATGTTCTAATAAAATAACAAAATTCAGTTTTTGTTATAACTTTGTAAAAATAATTAAATATTATGACTGTGAGTCCTTTTTTCTGTAATAACCTTATGAACTTACATCTTTCTTAGTAAGTCTATTAAAAAGCTTAATATGCAGAATAACAGAATTACAGATTTTTGAAATTAGGAGGAACCCCAAGAGACTAAGTGGCAGGGCCACTGTGTGTGACTGTGCATTCTGCAGGCTATGCGAATGGGGAGGCCTCCTAGAGTTGTGCAGGGCAAGATTTGGGGTGGCCCTGTGATACAGACCGAATTGTATCCCCTCAAATTTCATATGCTGAAGCCCCAATCCCCAAATGACTGTGTTTGGAGATAGGGCCTTTAGGGAGGTAGCTGAGGCTAAATGAGGTCACAGCTAATCCAATAGGATTGGTGTCCTGAGAAGGGGAAGAGACACCAGAGCTCTTTCTCCTTCTTCATGTAAGCACAGAGGAAAGCAAGAAGGCAGTGGTCTGCAGGCAGGGAGAAGAGACCTCACCACAAGCCAACCTGCTGGGACCTTGGTCTTGGACTTCCAGGCTTCAGAATGTGAGAACATTTTTTGTTTAAGTCACTGAGTCTGTGGTATTTTGTTACGGCTGCCTGAGGAGACTCATACATTCTATTCAGTGGTCCACCTCCTCGCTGTTCTGCTTTGTTTGATCAGACAACATAGCACTGACTAAGAGCACTGGGCTTTAGAGTTAGATGGACCTATATTGAAATTCCCGTTCTGCCATTTACTATGTGTATGGTCTTGGCCTCTCTAAGCCTTAGGCAATAACCTTTCAGGGACTAAGTAATTGACAAAGGTCTACTAAATGGAATACATCAGGATTTGAACCTTGGTCCATCTGACTTCAAACCTATTCACTTGAAAACAAACAAAAATAAGTTAAAAAAAACCCTAGTTTTTCCAATGAAAAAGTAAACAAATTATGAAAATTCTTAATTGAAAGTAAATTCTTCCCTGCCTGAGAAAAAGTTTCCCTTTGTAGGGACCTTCTGGATCATGCCCTGTGCATGTGTGTGGCTTTACTCAAGCTTTACCGCTTTCATCTTCTGATAATTTATAGAGTTTTAATTAAAAAATTTTTAAATTTCTAAAGAGGTAAAACACATACATGGAAAAAAAATTCCAAAAGCACAGTGGATAAAAATGAAAAGTTTTCTTTCCTCTTTTGACTTCCAGTTCACTTCCCCAAAGGTAAAGAACTGCTACTGATTCCTTGTGTATATTTTCAGAAATATTCTACTCATACAAAAGAACATTAATGCACACACACACCCTTGCTTTACACATGGGAGCATCCTCTTCACATATTCTACATTTTGCTTTATTTTCTTAACAGATCTCATCAGCACAAGTAAGACTGGTTGTTTCTCTGTATCACGATCTGAAAGCAGGCACTGGGTGCAACCTGCTTAATGTTTGCTTTACTGACAGGTGAGAAATGTTATGTCATCCGTGTTTGAATCTGTATGTCTTTAATTGTGAACAAAATTAAGTGTTTCACGTTTATGTTTTTATTAGTCATTTGTGGATTTCTCTGGGTCCTCTGCCCAAATTTTTAATGGGTTGTTAGGTGACTTTTGCTGGGAGATAATTTTCCATGAGCCTTTCATGATTCTGCGTATATTGAAAACAGAGGCACTGACCACTTTTTTGTTCCAGACTCTCTTTCCAAGGACATTTGTATAGTGAACAGCCTTGACGCAGACAGTGTCTCCCTTGGGAGGTGACAGCTCTGTGAACTGCCCACCATAAAAGACTAAGGTTTCCTAAGGTGAGGTCCTAGGCCGGGCTGCAAACCCACTCGTGGGCAGCATCTGCCAGGGCTGTGCGGCTCTGTCCCTGTGGGGCTTGGGAGGCAGGAGAGGGCTGGCACCTGCTGCCACTCTGCTGTGACCGATAAAGGTCTTTATCTCTGACCCAGTATCTGTGTCTCCTGCCAGCATCCATGAGACGGTACAGGCAAACTTGCAAAAAAGATAAAAATCTAAAATATTTTGAAGTTACTAACATACTGATTTCTAAGATCCCATTATATACTAAATAAGGTAAAATGTCAGATCCTTTCAAATTGTTTTTTAAAGATTTTGTTAGAAATAAAAGAAACTGATTACATGTGATACCCCATTTTGTTACTTTTCTCTTTTGACTTTATAATTTTGGGGGTGATGAGGGAAGGCAGCAGGATTTTAATTTTCAGAAATAATTTTATAAAAGTTCTTGGAAACTTCTGGATTTGACATATAAAGATATATATACCCCACTCTAAAATGATTATTTCCAAGTTTTCTTCTATATTTACTTAGTTTCATTTTTCTCTTTAACATTTAATATTTTGGTCCATCTGGAGTTTATTTTAGAGTAAGGGGTGTGGTAGACATTTACCTTCATTTTCTCCCTCAGATGGCTAGTAAATTCTTCTAATGCCATTTATTAATAATTCTTCTTTTACCCAGCTAATCTGCAATAGGAGTTTACATATACAAAGTTTCCCTGTGTATTTGGGTCTATTTTTGGACTTTACATTCTGTTCAGTTGTTATGTGTATGAATTTAAATTGTCAGTAACAAACTATTTTAGTTACCAATGTTTGATGATACATTTTAATATATTGGCATTCTTTTAAAAAAATACTTCATTTTTTATGAGCAGCTTTAATTTCACAGCAAAACTGAGGGGAAGGTACAGAGAGTTTCCATGTACCCATCCCCTTAGCAGTCTTCATTTACACTTTTATGGCTTGTCTGGCTCTCTCTTGAGAATCCAGTGGCATTTTCCTTGAAACCCATTAGTGATCACCAATACCTAGTTCTCTTTTGATTCCTATACACACGAAAGATTACACTTCACCTCCTTGCAGTTACGTGGAGTCATGTAATTAGTCTGGCCAGTAGCCAAGGGTGATGTTTCCAGGCCAAACACTTAGTTGCTGAATGTGACCCATTCCTTTCTTTTCCTGCCACAGCCTCTGAGGATGGTGTTTGTTTCTTCCGTTAAAGCTCCAAGACGGCAGATGCCTTGGAGAGTCTGGGCACCTGAGCGACTCTGGGCGCAGCCCACAATGGACATGTAAGAACGGACCCACCCTCGTGTCAGCCATGGGGGCTGCAGGATTAATTTGCAGCAAACCCAGGCGGACATGACCATATAACCATTATGTTTATAGATTAATTTAAGGGAAAACTGCTATATTTATAGTACTAAGACTCCCTATTCAGTAATAATGGATGTTGCTATAATTGGGTGTTTTCTTTTATATCCATCAAGACTTTAAAGTTTGTTTCATATATTTCTTGTTAAGTTTATTTCTAATTGTTATATATTTCATTGTAATTGTAAATGGGACCTTCATTATATTTTATTATCTTTTTCCTCACTATAGATATAGCTTTAAAGCATTATATAAAAAACACATGCCCAAAAGGTTTTGGAACAATAAAGTAAAAGTCACTTGAAATCTCACTGCAATATACCAACCATTATTAATAGTTTGACAAACATCATTTCATGCACCTCACGCACACACACACACACACACACACACACACACACACACACACACACAAACACACACACACACATGCCATTATATTTCCTAACTTGTAATTTGTACACAGGAGAGCTACCTCTAATAACTAGCATTGTAACAGGCACTTTCTTGAATTTTTATTGTTTCTGATGGTTTTTCAACTCGATTCTTTTGGGTTCTCTGGGCATATTTCCACATATATGTACACAAAGACAACTACTTTTACCTTGTTAATTTGTACTGGCTAAGACTTCCAGAATAACAGGAAGTAATAATGGTAATAGTCGACATTCTTATCTTATTCCTGACGTTATTGGCAATGCAAAACTCCTGTTTGCTATACTGAGTCTATCTTAGGTAATAGTTCCTTCTTAAGAAACAGTATGTGGAGAACATTTCTCAACTTGATTTTATGCTTAAATAACAGAGTAACAGTCTTGGTTAATTTGGAAGTTACTAAATTTAATTACATAAATATGTCTAACAATATTTCATCTTTATCACAGCATAATAAAAAGGCCATACCAACCTCTCCTGCTGACAACTTCTCTCTCACATTTTTCCAATAAATATCTTTATTTTCAGTGTTAGTGAAAAAAAGTAGCCACTCTGCAAAGTCTTCTTTTCTCATAAAATTCAAACCTTTAGAGAACTGAAGGAATTCCATTTCTTGGATCTCTGTTTGTAAATTTTCCATAAATCTAATGTTAAAAACATACAAAATTGATATAAGTAACAAGTAGCTTAATATTTTAGGTGGGATTGTGAAGCACCTTTCATTACCTGTTGGGTGGCTGGCCTCTTGAAAAGGTGCATCAAATGAAGCATTTGATTGTACAAAGGATTGTACAAGAGAAGGGATGCAGAGAGGCTGATTAATTCCTGTACTTGCTTCAGTCTGAGACTCCCTATATTCAAATTGTTTGTGCAAATTAGAGCTGGGAACCTACATTCTGATACTTAAAAGACTTAAAAAATTATGTAAAATGTTGCTTATATACATCCATAGCAGTTTTTTTTTCATTATCAATAATCAGAGGAACTTAAAATTCAGCTGGCATACTCCTTTTAGAATGTTAATCATACTTAATACTTCCTAATATTTTTCACATACTAGAACTAATTAATTTGATCAATGGCTTTGTATCAAAAGTTTAGATTTGTCTAAAAATATTTATCATCTTTTGGACAATAACATGTCTATATGACAACATTCTTTTTTTTATAAAAACATGGTGCTTTGATCAAACTGCCATCAACAGCTTCCTGGGCAAGGTACAAGTTGAAAGGATATCAGAATAAAATATAGTTTTAAAAAGAATTCAGAAATGCTGTCCTTGATTTGTTTATAACTAAACCATTTGAGAAATATTATCTCCATGAATTTTAGTATGTTGCTGGTATCTTTATTCACCTTTCTACATATTAAAAGATCTGTATTATCTGTCGTGGTACAATTTAATGGAAATATACATGGGGTAGAAAAGAGCTATTTACTAGTTCAATGGAAGAAAAACTGTCACCATTAAAAAACTACTTGCTTTGGAGTCTACATTTATCCCATTAACCTTAAAAGAGTGAAGGAGGAGTTTGATTTTAGGCTTCTATCTATATGGTAAGAGTCTGTTATAGAATATTTTCTGAATGTATTGGATGTATAAATTTATCAATGTCATGTGTTTTTTGGGGTCAAAGAAGAATTTTATCTAAAATTTGAAGCATTTCAAGTTTGGGTAGATATACAGTCTTTAAGTGATATGTTTTGTCTTTTGTTTGACTTTTATTATACTGTGCAGCGTGATGTCATTCAATTTATTCTTACTAGGATTGTTAAAAGAATACTTTACTTCCAAGTATACACTGAATTAGGGAAGTAGAAAAGATAGTATAAAGCATTACTAACTCATTCCTTTCATTTTTTCTTGAGGCTCTGAGGCTTTAAGTACTATGAACTTAATTGGTGTTAAATTACACATTATCAGGTTTAAGCTGTTTTTGTCTTAATTACAGTACTTTTGAAGAACATAAGTGTATTATATGATAATAACCTTTTCTAAATCCAAAATTACAGATCTTGTTATGCCATGAAAATCTGGACCATGATACTGGACATAAATTTATGAACTGAAGAATTTATAGTACATAAGTCCACCAAATGCATTCCGAACAAGTTAACTGGTTTGTAAGTTAGTGGATTAATTGGAAGCAATGGGAAAATCTATCTTTCCTTATCAGGCGTTTCAAGGCTGTGGTATCCTGGAGATGGCTCACACTAGCTGTGAGTTTACTGTACACACACCTTCCCACCTTTGCTTCATGTCTAGTGGCTTGAAATTAGCTTAGCAGAGTATTTACACTACTAATTATTAAATCCTTAAAAAGGAACGCTGTTCTTCCTGAGGGATGATCATTAAACATATTTAACAGAATACCACTGCTCACAGTCATCTTTGAATTGATAAAAACTATTCATGAATTTAGAACATCCTCGACAACTGGTATTTCAGAATTAAAAAAAATAGTTCTAAAAAGTACATTAGGAAGGTGGTGTAGAAAGATCCTGAACTCACCTCCATTCAAATCTACAGTTACATATGGATCATTCCCTCTGAAAAAGACCTGAAAACTAGCTGAAGATTTCCCTCAGAACAAAGGATAAAAGGGCCACATTGAGATGGTAGGAGGGGCAGAGATGTGTTTTGTCTATTACTCTATTCCTGGCACAGTGACCCACAATCATGAGGGATCTTACAAATATGCAGTTTTTCCCTGAGGACTGAGGGGTCTGTACCCCACATCAGGCACTCCAAATCTTGGGATGTACTCTGGGAAATGAGGCACTGGCAGGTGCCATTTTTGCATGCTCACTCCATCTTGCTAGCACTAGTGGGAATGATTTTTGTGGTGTCTCTACCTTGCTAGTGCTGGTGGGCTTGCCCTGCCCCTATGCTCTCATGTGGCCTGGGAGAACAGATGAACACAGTGAGAACTTCAACAAAGAGACAGAAAATATAAGAAAGTACTAAAATAAGTCACAGAGCTGAAGAATAAAATGACTGAACTGAAAAAAACACTGGAGGGGTTTAACAGCAGTTTAGATGAAGGAGAAGAAAGGATCAGCAACATGGGAGACAGGTCAGTGGAACTCAACCAAACAGAGCAGGAAAAAAAAAAGTAAAGCCAGCTAAAAGGACCTCTAGGATGTCAAGCAGAGTAGCATTGGTACTATGGGGGTCCCAGAAGGAGAAAAGAGAGAAGGGCAGAAAAATTATTTAAAGAAATAATGGCTGAAAATTACCTTAACCTAGGAAAAGAAACAGACATCTGGGTTCAAGAAGCAGAGTGCTCCAAATAAGATAAACCCAAAGAAAGGGATACCAAGGCACATTACAATTAAAATGTCAAAAGTTAAAGACAAAGAGAGAATCTTAAAAGCTGCAAGAGAAAACAACTTGTTACAAAAGAGACAGCTCTCCCCTATCCACCTCCCCATGCCCCATAAAACTATCAGTAGATTCTCCAGCAGAAACTTTGAGTGCCAGAAGCCATGATATATTCAAAGTAATGAAAGGAAGAAAACTTACAACCAGGAACACTCTACCTGGCAAGGCTGTCATTCAGAATTGAAGGAGAGAGAAAGAGTTTTCCAGAGAGACAAAAGCTAAAGAAGTCTATCCCCACTAAACTGGCCTTATAAGAAACATTAAAGAGACTTCTTTAAGCTGAAAAGAAAAGGCACTAACTAGTAACAAGAAAACATGAAAATAAAGATCCCCCTAGAAAAGGCAAATACATAGTAAAGATAAGGGAATAATTGCTTATAAAGCTGGTATGAATTTTAGAAGAAGAAAGAGGGAAAATTAGCTGTATTACAAAAGTTGTAAAATATGACATGAAAAACATAAAATGAGAGGGAGAGGCATAAAAATGTAGACTTTTTAGAATGTGTTAAATTTTAGTTACTAGCAATTTAAAATAGATTGCTGCACATATATGTGCTGTAATATGTGGTTCTCACAGTAACCACAAAGCAAAAACCTAAAGCAGATACATAAAAAATGGGAAAAGAATTTAACACTAAAGTTACCAAAGCACAAGAACAAAAGAAAAAGAGAGGAACTAAAAAAATCCAGAAAACAATTAAAATGGCAGTAAGTACATATCTATCACTAATTATTTTAAATGTAAATGGGCTTAATTCCCTAATCAAAAGACAATTGCTGAAAGGATGAAGGAAAAAAACAAGGCCCGTCTATATGCTGCCCACAAGAGACAGACTTCAGATGTAAAATCCTACAAAAACTGAAAGTGAATGGATAGAAAAAGATACTCCATACAAATGGACATGAAAAGGAAGCTGGTACAGCTATACTTATATCAGAATAGATTTTAAGACACAAATTATAATAAAACACGAAGAAGAGTATTACAAAACGATAAAGGGGTCAACCCAACAAAAGGGTGTAATATTTGTAAGTATATGAGCACCTAAATATACATGGTAAAGGTAACAAGAGCTAAAAAGAAAAATTGATGACAATGAAATAATAGTAGGGCACTTTAATGCCTCACTTCCACCAATGGATGGAGCACCCAGATGGAAAGTCAGTAAGGAGACATTGGCTTTAAATAACATGTTGGACCAGAAGGACTCACTGGTACAGACCATTCCATCCAAAGGCAGAAGAGTACACATTCTTCTCAAGTGCACATGGAACAGTCTCCAGGACAGGTCACATGTTAGGCCACAAACAAATCTTAATAAGTTTAAGAGAACTGAAATCATACCAAACATCTTTTCTCATCACAGTGGTATGAAACTAGAAAATAACTACAAGAAGAAAACTGGAAAAGTCACAAATATGTTGATATTAAACATGCTACTGAACAGTCAATGGGTCAATGAAGAAATTAAAAATAACTTGAAATGAAAGCAGAAATACAACACCAAAATCTATGGGATGCACAGAAAGCAGTTCTATGAGGTTAAGTTCATAGTGTTATAGGCCTACCTCAGTAAAAAAGAAAAAACTCAAATAATCAACCTAAAGGACCTAGGAAATAAACAAATGAAGTCCCCAGTTTGTAAAAGGAAATAAAGAGGAGAATGGAAATATGTGAAATAGGGACTAAAAAGACACTATAAAAGATCGATGATATTAAGAGCTGGCTCTTTGGAAAGTTAAAGCAAACTGACAAACCTCTAGCTAGACTCACAGTGGAAGAGAGGGCTCAAATATCAGACAAAAAAGGAGATACTACAACTGATACCACAGAAGTACAAAAGGTCGTAAGAGACTGTTAACAATTATATACCAGCAATTTAGACAACCTAGAAGAAATGGGTAAATTCACAGAAACATAAAATCTTCCAAGAATGAATCATGAAAAAGTAGAAAATTTGAACAGGTTGTATACTAGTAAGGAGACTGAATTATTAAGATAAAAAACTCCCATAAGACAAAAGTCCACAACCAAATGGCTTTATTGGTGAATTCTACCAAACATTCAAAGGGAATTTAAACCTATCCTCAAACTCTTCCTAAAAACTGAAGAGGAGGGGAATTCCCCCATACTCATTTTGCAAGGCCATCAATAATATACTCTGCTACCAAAACCAGACAAGGACACCACAAAAAAAGAAAATTACAAGCCAATATCCCTGATGAACACAGATGCAAAAATCGTCAACAAAATATTAGCAAACCAAATTTAACCATAAATTAAAAGGATCATATACCATGATCAAAGGATGTTTCAAAATCTGCATATCAACATGATACATAATATCAACAAAATGGATAAAAATCATGATTATCTCAACAGACGCAGAAAAAACATCTGACAAAGTTCAATATCCATTTGAAACACTCAACAAAATGGATGTAGAGGAAAGGTAACTCAACATAATAAAGAACATATATGACAAGCCCACAGCTAACATCATACTCAATAGGGAAAAGCTGAAAGCTTTTCCTGTAAGATCAGGAACAAGATAAGGATGATCACTCTTGCCATTTTTATGCAATGTAATATCAAATCCTTGAACCAATTGGGCAATAAAAAGGAATAAATGGCATCCAAACATGAAAAGAAGTAAAACTTTCACTATTTGCTGATGACATATTATATATAAAACACCCTAAAGACTCCACCAAAAAAACTGTTAGAATGAATGAATTCAGTAAAGTAGCACGAAACAAAAATCTATATACAGAAATCTGTTGCATTTTCTAGATACTACTAATGAACTACCAGAAAGAGAAATTAAGAAAACAATCCCATGTACAATTGCATCAAAAAGAATAAAATAACTAGGTACAAATTTAATGAAGGAAGTGAAAGACCTGTACGCTGAAAATTTTAAGAAACTGGTAAAAGAAACTGAAGAAGACACAAATAAATGGAAAGATAGTCTGTGATCATGGATTGGAAGAACTAATATTGTCAAAATGTCTGTAACTACTCAAACTACATACAGATACAATGCAATCCCTATCAAAATCCCAACAGCATTTTTACAGACCTAGAACAAATAGTTCTAAAATTTGTGTGGAGCCACAGAAGAGCCAAAAGAGCCAAAGCAATCTTGAGGAAGAACAAGGTTAGAGGTCTCATAGTCTGATTTCAAATTATACGAAAAGCTAGAATAGTCAAAACAGTATGGTTAAGGGCATTAAAACATTTCAAACTATACTAAAATATATCATAATCAAACAGCATAGTATAGGCATAAAAAAACTGATACACAGGTCAGTCCAACAGAATGGAAAGTCTAGAAATAAACCCACACGTATATGCAGTTAATTTATGGGGAAAGGACACGGTCCTCAATAAATGGTGTTAGGAATTTTGGACAGTTACATGCAAAAAATGAAATTAGACCATTATATCATAAACAAAAATTAACTCAAAATGGATTAAAGACAATTTAAGATGTGAAACCATAAAACTCTTAGAAGAAAACAGATGGTAAGCTACTTGACATTAGTCCTGGCATTGAATTTTTGGATCAGACTCCAAAGGCAACAAAAGAAAAAAAAAGTGAGTGGGACTCCCATCACACTAAAATGCTCTGTACAGCAAGGAAACCAACAAAATGAGAATGCAACCTACTGAATGGGAGAAAATATTGGCAAATCATACATACAATAAGGGGTTAATATCCAAAATATAGGAAGAACTCATAAAACTAAAAAAAAAAAAAACCAGCCAAACAATCTAAAAAATGAGAAGATCTAAATAGATATTTTTTCAAAGAAGACAAACAGATGGGCAACAGGTACAAGAAAAGATGCTCAACATTACTAAATTATCAGAGAAATGCAGATCAAAACCACAATGAGATATCACCTCACGCCTTGTATACTGTTGGCCGGAATATAAATTGGTGCATCTAGTATGGAAAACAATGGAAGTTTCTCAAAAAATTAAAATACAACTACCATATGATCCAGCAATTCTGCTTCTGGATATTTACCTGAAATAAATGAAAACGCTTATTTGAAAAGATATATGCACCCCAATATTCACTGCAGCATTACTTAAAATAGCCAAGATATGGAAACTAAAGTGTGCATCAATGGATGATTGGTTAAGAAGACGTGTTACATATATTCAATGCAGTACTACTCAGCCATAAAAAAGAAGGAAATAGACCATTTGGGACCACAGGGGTGGACCTTGAGAGTATTATGTGAAGTAAAATTAAAGTCAGACAATGACAAATACCATGATTTCATTTATATGTGGAATCTAAAAAACAAAACAAAACTCACAGATACAGAGTGGTGGTTCAAAGTGGAAGGGGGCCAGAAGGTGGGGGGAATATGTAAAGGCAGCCAACGGTATGGTGATGAATGCCAACTAGACGTGTGGTGATCACTTTGTAGTGTACAAAAAATCAAATTATTAAGTTTTACACCAGAAATCGATATCATGTTATATACCAATTTTGCTTCAATAACAAGAAAAGTACATCAGTATAGACATCCTTCTAATTCTGCCTGGTGAGAAAAGAGACCAATTTTATTCCCTCTGTAACCATTTCTGTAATACATCTCAAGTCACAGAGTTACTTTTAGTTTAAAACTTTATTGGAATAAAAAATGAGATCAACTATACCACACTGGAGGTAAATCTGGGATTATTTCTGGTCACTATTTTAAGGCTACCCATCAAGAGCTTAACAGAAGGGAGAAGAAATGAAGAAGGAAAAGCCCCCAAAATGTAGGAGAGCAGAGGGAAAACGTCACAGACAAAGGTGCGGAAGCAGGGGCTGTAAAGGCTGCCGGCAGCTGCCTGGGGAGCCCGCACCTACTTTCTTTCCTGAACTATGTATAGACACTGATAAAAAACTGAATTCTCACAATTAAATTACATGTTGATTTCATAAGAATGAGCAAACACCAAAATTCCAGAAGACAGATCTTAAATTATACTGTAGTTTTTATTTACATGGCTAAGTGTATTTCAGTTGGAAAATCTTGACTACTTGTAAAAGTACAGAATCCCCAAATTAATCTACATGCTCCCTCATTAAAAGGTAAGTCTGTCTTGATACGTGGTAGTACCTACTTAATATGTCTGTCCTTCTGGTCACCTGGAGCAGTGCCAGCTCCCTGAACGCCCACTCAGTGCACCCAAACGCTGACCAGGGAACTGGGGGACCGACTCTCGCAGAAGCTCTGTGACCACGTGAACCGTGTGAGACAAACCTGGGTCCCATCCTTGCCTCTTCAGTCCCTAAGGTATATGACCCTAGACCAAGTCTCTTAATCTCGCCAAATCCCAGTCTAAAAAAGGGAAGACTCCTCTCTCACTCTGTAAAGATAGGTGAAATAGTGTATGTAAAATATTAGACAAATGCCTGGCACAGCGTAGTACTCAACAGGCAGCAGCTGTGGTGGCCCAAGGATGTATGTAACTTCCTCCTCTTGGTCCTTACGGAAGCGCAGACTACTCTTAAATCGCTTTGGCTGCTGCTCTCTTGCCTACATCCTTGACCACATCCTAAGCTCCCTTGGGCTACTGAAGGCCTTCCTCAGGTGCAGCTTGAGGAAGACTGTACAGTAACTGCACCCCGGGGGGCCAGCAGGAAGCCACGGTTATACCGTCAAGCCTTCCAGACACTGTTCTGCTGGTATGGAGAGCTCTCTCTTTTATTTTCCACAGCGGGTATTTCAACCCCTTTACACGCTCTACAAGTCTATCTTACTGGCTTTCTATTTGTCCTTAACAGACAACTTGCCCCAACCTCTCAGAGAAAGTAGAAATTAATACTTAGGAAATTCTCTCATTTTCTTGCTACCACTCCAGAAACGTGACAGCGCCCACGCCCATTTCTTTCACCCGACTCTCGTCTCAAGGAAGGAGTCTCTTCCCTTTCCTCGTCGATGGCTAACGTACCTCCTTGTATTCTGAATTCCGTCTATATTTCTGTATTTCCTCCTCTTCAGGGCCCTTGTTCCTCTGGTCCTTCCCATTCACTCTCACATTTGGTCCTTCTTCTTTGCATCATCATTTAAACATGTGGGGAAACTCTCCTCCTCCCTTCCTGCTATTGGCTCTTCTCTTCCTCTTTTGTAGTCAGTCCTCTTCAAAGAGTTACCTGTATTTCCTTCTCTGCTCACCCCTCACTGTGCCCGCAGCCCACTGCAGCCTGCCTTCTGCTCCCACTGATAATGTCTAAGCTACATTCATCATTTTCTTTCCTAAATTGGTTCTTACTTGTGCTCTCTAGCTCAGTAAATAAATACCAGGCATTATCTTTGATTTCTCCTTCCCTCCCTGTCTCCAAATCAGTCACCAGTATTAATTCCCTTTTCTTAAGTAATTCCTTGGATTCTTCCACTCCTTTCTATTCCTGCTGCCATCACCTTAGTCTAATCACCATCATCCCTCCTCTAGTAATGCAGTGGCCTCTAACAGATCTCGCCCTGTGTGATTTCCTCAGCCAATCTGCCAAACCTGCCTGCCAATCACCTTACTCTCCTGCTTAAAAACCTTCAGTGGCTCATAGTGTTCTCATCACAGCACACAAAACCTTCATAATTTTGCTTGTTTACCTTTTCACCTTCCTCTCTTGCCCATACCTCCTTTAAATTTCTGCTTAAGTCACAATGAACTTCTAGTTTCTGAATTTGCCATGTTTTCTCTTGCGTTCATACATATTATTTTATCTACTTAGTAATCACTGGGTTCAGGAGAACCACCCAATGACTCAAAGACTCATGGAAATAATAAGTGGTCATTGTTTTAATTTAAGTTTGACTGGTTTGTTTTGCATTAAGAATAAACTGATACAAGGGAATATCTCTATTAGTTGCAAACATTAAGTTACTAAAAGAATTACTGAATTCTATAAAACATGTAACACACTAGATATATTTTTGAGCATAGTAAACTTCATGTTTCATAGGTTTTGTTCTCAGAGATAAACACTACATAGATGCACATACAGTGTGTACTTTTACAGTCTGCAGTTAAATGAAAATAGTCTTGTTCCTTCATTTCTTACTTAAAAAAATCTTTAAATGAATATAAATACTTGTATTTTACCTTCGAAATTCTCTGTAATGAAGTTTTTTTTCTCCTCTTTTTCCAAAGAAATGTATCTGAAGGGTTGTATTAATTTCTGGTTCTTTCACTGTTGGTTTCTATTTAAAAATATGACACAATTAACTTCAAGTAATTATAATAAAAAACAAAAATGGATCCTGCAGCCTGGACCTCCTAGGACAATATTCATAAAAGCTTCTTAATAACAAGAACAAAAGTGGAAAAAAGAGATGTAGCCATTCTGTTACTTTGCATTAATACTATGCTATAATCATCTTTGGTCAAGCAGGAGAAAAATAATGAGGGCTAAAATACTCAGTATGCTCAAGGTAAACTTCAGCAGTAAACAGAATCTTAGATCAGGCCATAAAGATAGCTTAGAATGGCGAAATAAATGTTATTTATTTCATATAATTATTTCATCACAATAATGTTATGATCTCTCAGCATTTTCCAATGAAGCAGGACTGAGAAAAATCAAAGCAGGAAAGTCTTTGAGCTTCTGCTGTTAGAAATACTTGAAAACACTTGCTTTTCCTAATTGTAAAATTAATAGGTGAGAATTCCATTTATGGGTAAAACATGCACAGATTCTTCCTCCTTCAAATAAAATAATAAAAATGTTACAGAATGGCTAAAAAGATTATCAGCAGCAATTAAGCAACAAAATGGAGTACAAATTTAAACCAAATATTTTGAAAGAGAGGTTAGAGAAAGAAACTAGATTGAGGTATTGGATGGCCTAGCATGTCTCCTCATCCTACCCCAACCCTTTATATCTCAAAAATAGCACTAGCAGATGAGATTATGCCAGTGTTAGGACTTGAGTAATACCTTCAAGTTAGTGACAAGTAGATTAGGTGGGTGAGAAGGCAGTCTTGGGGCAGTCATGGGAAATCTCAGTCAGAAGATCCTATATGGCTCGATGGGACGTTTGCAGAGGCAGTGAGGGTTTCCATGGCCTACCCGGAATCCTTCAGGGCACAGTGTTATATTGAGGGGATAATGAGAAGCCCACAGAGTGGGATACACCTTGGAGGGGGGAGTGGTCTGTGTCTAGAACATTTAATGGGATCACAGAAGAGTGAACAGAATAGGTGTTCCAATAAGGGCTGCGTTCAGCCCAAGGGACTCTCTTCTCTCTTGCCTCTAAGGAACAGTGGATCAGAATGCAGCATCTACAGCTCAGAAGGGAAAAAGATGAATTAGTTCCAGATAAGGTGGGAAGAGTATTAGGAAAATTTCATTTATGCTCTAGCAGGGCAAAGAGAAGATCTGGACAGAGCAAGAGTATGAGCAAAGGAAATGGCATAACAGCTACACAAAGGCACTGTAGCAAGAAGGAGAAAAGAGCAAATCAGGCAAAAGGTAAAATAGACACAGTCTAGGAGAACACATAATCCAAGAAACAAATGCATATTGCCATGAGTCCTTAATTTATATTAAAAACTTTTTTTCTATTTTGAGGCAATCAGATGCACATGCAACAGTAAGAAGACAGATCTTTTGTAACATTTACTCAACTTCCTCCAACGCTGACATCTTGCAGAACACAATGTCATTACAACCAATAAAGCCAATTCATAGAACATTTCCTTCAATACAAGGGTCCTTCATGATGCTCTTACAGCCTGAGTTTCCTCCTGCCCCCACCCTCTCTCTGACCTCTGGCAACCATGAATCAACTCCTTTCCCATATCTGTGTCACTTCAAAATGTTAGATAAGAAGAATCATACAGCATGTAACTTTGTGGCACTGGCACTTTTTGTTCAGGGTAATTCTCTGGATATTAATCCAGTTTGTTGCTGTATCAATATATTGCAGATTAGCATTTCAATGTATGGGTCACTATAGTTTACCTGCTGAAGGACATCCGGGTTGTTTCCAGTTTTTGGCTACTACAAATAAACCTGCTAAAAATAGTCATGGACAGGTTTTTGTGTGAACATAGTTTCTCATTTCTCTGGGATAGATGCCAGGAGTGCCACTACGGTTCTACCAGAGCAGCAGCATCCTTTGACGTTCCTACCAGAATGCATGAGTGCTCTAGTGCCTCTGCGTCCTTGCACTCACTCGTTGTTGTGAGTCTTTCAGTCACTCAGAGGTGTGTTGTGGTATCTCATTCTGGTTTTAATTTGCATTCCCCTCATGATTAAAGATGCTGAGCATCTTTTCACATGCTTGTTGGCTATTTGTATATCTTCTTCGGGAAAATATCTATTCAAGCTGCTCTGCCCAGTTTTTAATTGGGTTGTCTTTTGTTCCTGAGTTCTAGGCATTCTTTATATATCCTAGTATTAGACCTTTATAAGGATTATGCAAATATCTTCTCCCATTCTGTAGGTTGTTTTATCACTTTTTGGCAGTGTCCTTTGATAAACATGTTAAAAAAATTTTTTTTAATTGAAGTATAGTTGACATACAATATACCGGTTTCACGTGTACAACATAGTGCTTTGACAATTATATACATTAAGAAATGTTCACTATGGGTACAGTGTAGTTACCATCTATCACCGTTATTACAATATTACTATATTCCCTATACTGTACTTTTCATCCCCATGACTTATTTATTTTGCAGTTGGGATTTTATACCTTAGTACCCTCCACCTATTTCACCCATTCCCCAATCCATATCCTCTATGGCAACACACCATATACAGTTCTCTGTATTTAGAGTCTGTTTCCGTTTTCTTTTTTAGATTCCACATGTAAGTGAAATCATATACACTCTTTCTTTGTCTGAAAATACCCTCTAGGTCCATGTATGTTGCTGCAAATGGCAAATTTTCATTCTTTTTCATAGCAAGTACTATTCCATTGTGTATATATGACATCTTTACACATTCATATATCAGTGGACACTTCCACATATTGTCTATTGTAAATAATGGTGGTATGAACATGTGGGTGCACTTATTGAAAATTTAAGTGTTTTCGTGTTCTTTGGGTAAATACCTAGAAGTGGAATTACTGGATTATAAGGCAGTTGCATTTTTAATTTTTGAGGAACGTCTAATGGTTTTTTGGCGGAGTCTTTAGGGTGTTCCTATATGTACAGTACCATGTCATCTGCCAATAGTGACAGTTTTACTTCTTTCTAACTTGGATGCATTTTATTCCTTTTTTTTTCCTAGTTGGTTTGCCTGGGACTTCCAATACTACATTCAATAACAGTGGTGAGAGTGGACATCCTTGTCTAATTCCTGATCTTACCTGTTGAGTATTATGTTAACTGTGGGCTTGTCAATATATGGCCTTTATTATGTTGAAGTATGTTTCCTCTCTACCCATTTTGTTGAGAGCTTTTATAATAAATATGGATGCTGAATTTGCCAAGTGCTTTTTCTATATCTATTGAGATGATTATATGATTTTTATCTTTCCCTTTGTTAACATGGGTGTATCACTCTGATATATGTGCAGATGTTGACCACCTTTGCGTCTCTGGAATAAATCCCACTGATAATGGTGTATTGTTTTTAATGTATTGTTTAATTTGGTTTGCTAATATTTTGTTGAGGATTTTTGCGTCTATGTTCATCAGGGATACTGGCCTGTAATTTTCTTTTTATGTGGTGCCATCATCTGGTTTGGTACCAGAGTAATAATGCTGGTCTTGTAAAATGAGTTTGGGATCATTCTATCCTCTTCAATTTTTTGGAAGTGTTTGAGAAAGATAGGTAGTAGATCTCCTTTGGATGTCTGGTAGAATTCACCAGGGAAGCTGTCTGATTCTGGATTTTTTGTTTGCTGGGAGGTTTTTGATTACTGATTCAATCTCTTTACTAGTAATTAGTCTACTCAGATTTTCTGTTTCTTCATGATTCAGTCTTGGAAGACTATGTGTTTCTAAGAATTTAACCCTTCTATTCTAGATTGTCCCATTTGTTGGTGTATAACTGTTCATTGTATAATTAAATCCTTTGTAATCCTGGAGTAACTTCTCTTTCACTTCTATTTATTTGAGTACTCTCTTTTATTCTAAGGGTTTATTAATTTTGTTTAGCTTTTCAAAGAGCCAGTTTTTAGTTTTGCTGATCTTTTGTGTTATCTTTTTAGTCTCTATTTCATTAATTTCCACTCTGATCTTTATTTCCTTCCATTAACTCTGGACTTTGTTCTTTTTTTCTAGTTCCTTCAGCTGTAAAGTTAAATTGGTGGAGATTTCTCTTGCTTCTTGAGGTAGGCCTGTATCACTATGAGCCTCTGTCTTAGAAATGCTTTTACTGTATTCCATAGATTTTGGTATGTTGTACCTCTGTTTTCATTTGTTTCTAGGTATTTTATGATTTTTTCTTTGATTTCTTCTATGACACAGCAGTTGTTCAGTAACATGATAAAAAAAAAACTATACGTATTTGTAGTTTCTCCAGTTTTCTTCTTGTTTCTTGCTTCATATTACTGTGGTTGGAAAAGATGCTTGATATGAATCCAATCTTCTTGAATTTACTGAGACTTGTTTTGTGGCCTAACATGTGATCTATCCTGGAGAATGTTCCACATGTCTGAGAAGAATGTGTATCTTGCTTTTAGATCAAAGTTCTACATATATCTATTAAGTCCATCTGGTCTAATATGTCATTTAAGGCTCATGTTTCTTATTTTTTTGTCTGGATGAACTATCCATTGATGTAAGTTGATGTTAAAGTCCCCTATTCTTATTGCATTGCTGTCTATTTCTCCCTTTAGGTCTGTTAATATCTGCTTTATGTATTTTGGTACTCCTATGCTCAGTGTATATATATAAATGTTATATATTTTCTTGCTGGATTGACTGTCGTTGTATAGTACCCATCTTTGTCTTTTATTATATTCTTTGTTTTAAAGGCTATTTTGTCTGATATGAATATAGCTACAGCAGCATTCTTTTTGGGCCCATTTGCATGAAACATCACTTTCCATCACTTCACTTTCAGTTTGTGTGTGTCCTTAAATCTGAAATGAGTCTCTTATAGGCAGTATACAGATTATATAGATTTGTCACTTTTAAATCCATTCAGCCACTCTGTCTTTTGATGGGAGAGTCCATTTACACTTAGTGTAATTATTGATAGATATTTACTTATTGCCATCTTGTTAATTGTTTTCTGGTTGCCTATGTAGCTCCTTTCTGTCCTTCTCTTGCTCTCTTCTTTTGTGGTTTGGTGACTTTCTTTAGTGTTATGTTTAGACTCCTTTCTCATTTAAAAAATCTATTTAGTGTAAGTTTTTGTGGTGGTGTTACAGTGAGATTCATATATATATAAAACACTATTGTAAGTTGATAGCAACTTAAATTTGAACACATTCCAAAACTACATTTTTACTACTCCCCATGTTTTGTTTTTGATGTCACATTTTGTCTGTCCTTTATGTATACCTTAACTATTGTAGTTTTAGTTAGTTTATTACTTTGTCTTTTAACCTTCATAGTAGCATTATAAGTGATTTATTTACCTTTACTACCATTAATACATATTTTTTCCAGTGAGATTTTAATTTTCTTGTTTTTTATTTTTAATGAATGCCATTTCTTTTCAGCTTAAAGAGATCCCTTTAATATTTTTGTTAGGCTGGTTTAGTTAGTGATGAACTCCATTAAATCTGGCTTGTCTGGAATACTCTTTCTCTCTCCTTAAATCCTGAATGATAACCTTGCTAAGAGTATTCTTGGCTGGAAATTTTTTTTCTTTTTATCACTTTGAATATGTCATGGCACTCTTCTGGCCTGCAACGTTTCTGCTGAGAAATTTCATTACAGTCGTATGTGGTTCTGCAGTATGTAGCATTTGTTGTATTTTCTCTTGCTTTTAAGATTCTCTCTTTACCTTTAGCTTTTGGCTCTGTAGTTATGATGAATCTTGCTGTGGATCTCTTTGGGTTCATTTCATTTGGAACTCTCTGTGCTTCCTGAACCTGGATGTCTATTTTCTTACCCTAGGTTAGATAAGTTTTTAGCCATTATTTCTTCAAATAATTTTTCTGCCCTTTTCTCTCCCTCTTCTCTTTCTGGGACCCCTATAATGAAAATGTTATTCTGACTGATAGGTCCCTTGAGCTGTCTTCACTTTTTAGGATTCTTTTTTCTTTTTGCTGCTCTGTTTCGGTGAGGTGCATTGCCCTGTCTTCCATTTTGATGATCTGTTCTTTTGCTTCATCTAATCCACTGTTGAACCCCACTAGTGTATTTTCAGTTCAGTTATTGTATTCTTCAGCTTTGTGATTTCTCTTTGGTACTTTCTTATATTTTCTGTCTCTTTGTTGGAGTTCTCACTGTAATCCCAAGTTCAGTGAGCACCGTCATGAACATTACTTCAAATTCTTTATCACAGAGTACTTATCTTTGTATCATTAAGGTCTTTTTCAGAGGTTTGTCATGTTCTTTCACTTGGAACATATATCTCTGTTTTCTTATTTTGCTTGATTCTGTGTACTTCCATATTTAGGTGAAGCAGTTACTTCACTTAGTTTTTAAAGGAGTGGCCTAGTGTAGGTGCTGAATCTTCTTAATCAACCTTGCCCTAGTTCTCGATTGTCTTTCAAACCTTTGCGATTTTCTAAACTACCTGGTTTATTCTTGATGGGTGTGCCGAGATCTGTCACTTTCTAAGAGAAGGAATCTCATTCAGCACCAAGTTTCAGGCTGATTAGGAAGGGACTCTCAGGAAGCAGCTTTTAAAGTATGGAAATATATACAATTCTGTGGGGTTCTAGTCATAAATCCCTCATGGCCCCCGACCAGGAGATCTGGAAATGTCTCCTGGGTGATAGTTGAAAAAACTTGGGCTGCGGATGAGTGTATAAGTTCCTAAGAGGTAAGAGTTGGAAAGGATGGTGTGTCTCTGCTTCCATTACCTGGGAGCACCTCTTTAGTCTCTAGATGTGTTTGAAACCTGAAGCCTTTTCCTTAGGCTGAAGTTCCAAGCTAAAGACATTTTTCACTGGAAGACTGGAGTTGTGTTTCAGTCTGCTGTCTGTGCAGTATCTTGGGGGTGATAGTCTTTCAGTTTGTAACCTTCCCATGGAGTTCAGGAATGCCAGTGCCACTGGTTTCCATGACTAGGTGATCAAAGGGAGTCCCCTGTGTGGGCTACGTGCAACTGCTGGCTTTAGATAGGCAGATGAAGAAAGTACAGGGGGAGGGCATGCATACTAGCTTCAGAAAGGCAGTGGGAAATGTCCTGACTTTGCACACCTGTGGACTTCAGGAATGTAGCAGGAGTGTGCCTTGCCCGCACATGTGTGCTGGCTTTAGACTGGGAGTGGGGGAATGCCTCACTGCTTGCATTCATCAGTCCCAGCCAAGGAGCAGGTGTCACCCATGCTTGCTAACTTTAGGGAGCAAGAGAATGCTGTGACCACTGGTGCTGGCTTGCCCCAACTAGAGAGTAGGGGAGTGCTAAATCACCCTCACTCTCTAGCTTCAGCAAGATAGCAGACAGCAGGATAGTGCAGTGACCACTCACCCCCCCACCTGCCTTAGGAAAGCAGTGGTGGGGGGCAGGGGGTGCTGACATTATGCTAATAGGGTAGATAGTACAAAATCAGCTTCTGCCAGTTCCTTTATATCCAGGGAGAGTTTTAACTGTCCCCACCCCTCCAGCAGATGCTTTTAGATTAGCAAATCAATTTTTTTCATATATAGTCTAGGTGCTTTTTAAATTGCTGTTTTTTCACTAGGTCTTGGGGAAAGTCAGACACACATGAGCCCTTTACAAGGAGAATCTCACTCAGTATCGTACAGTACTTTGGACCTCTTGGACATCAGCCCCACTGGTTTTCTAAGCCAGAGTTTTTCAGGGTTTGTCTCTTTGGTTCAGACTCCAGGGGCAAGAGTGCTTGATATGGGGTTTTTGGTGAGACTGTCTCTACCTCTCCTTCCTGACTCAGTGTGGTATTTTTTATCCTATATTGTTGAGAAGAAGTTCATCTGGGTTTCAAATCTTTTTCAGAGGGAAATAATCTTTATGTAGCTGTAGATTTGGTATGTTTGTGGGAAGGCAAGTTTAGGATCTTCCTACACTGCCATCTTAGCAGAAGAGCCCCATATTTTCTTAAGTACTTTCATGCTTTGATTTTTGACATTGAAATCTTTATCTGCAGTTTACTGTGATATAAGAATTGAGATATATATCCAGCAGTATTTAGTCAGACTATTAGTTATCAACAAGGATATAGTGAATGCCTGTTATTCCAGATACTATGTTAGGCATTGGGGATTCATGGCTTTCTATTCCTGAAGGATAACTGGGCATTGAGCAGGTTATTATAAATAGTACTCACAAGTATGAAAGTGCTGGAAAAAAGTACTAGGAGCTATGGGAGCATATATAGGTGTTTCCCTCAGTAGCTCAGATGAGGCGTCCTTGAAAAAATGCTGTTTAAACCAAGACCTGTAGTCTGAATAGACATTAAGAAAATAATAAGTGGGAATAAACATTCTAAACAGAGGACATGTATAAAGTCCTGAAAGTACAAAAGACCATGCTGCTGTATGGCTGTGGTATAGAAAGCAGTAATATTAAGTATAACATCAAATACTTATATATTGCTTATGTGTTAAGCACAATTCTAAGATATTTTAATATAGTAACTAATTAAATATATTAACTAATCTTCAAAATAACCTAATGAGGTAGATTTCCATTATTGTCATTATACAAATGAGGAAACTGGTGCAAAGAGAAGCAAATTCATTTGCTCAGGGTCACACAGCTGGAAAGTGATGAAGCAGCATTTGAACCTGGGCAGGTAAGTCTTCTGAATCTGCATTCTTAGCCACTATGCTATGCTGCAGAGAAAAATGGTATAGCTGGAAGCTGTAAGGATGGTCAGGAGCAGAGTACTCAGGCTGAGGGTAGTTTGATCATATTATCTGTGTTTGTAAGTCACCCTAGCTGTAATTTGAAAAATGAATTAGAAAAGACAAAAGCAGATACAGGGAGATCAGCCAACAGGCTACTGTTAGTAACACAAGTGAGAAATGATGGTGGACCGATCAAATGATAATAGTGGACCAGAGGTAAAAAGGAAGGATTTGAGAGACATTTAAGAGCTAACAAACAGGACTTACTGACTAATTGGATATGAGGATTAAAGAGATGTCAAGAATGACTTCTAAGTTTCTGAAATCCTGAAAAGTAATTTGATAGTTTGTTTTTTCTACTGATTGGAAATTATACCTGTTGTATACTAATGCACATATATATTTTGGATGTATATTTGGAGTATTCTATTTCTCAGTATACTACTTCATTGTTCCTCTTATTACTTGCATTTTCCAGAATGTTCTTGGTTATTCTCCCATGTTTATTCTTCCAGATATAATTTAGAATCATTTTGCCAAGTTTCTGTACACTTGCTGCCTGCACCCACTTCTTCCCTGACCACTGTCACCAAAAACCAAACCAAACCAAACCAACTAAAAAATAAAATAAAGTACTCAGTTGTTGAGTTTGACCTGAATTGCACTGAATTCATAGGTTAATTTAATGGGAGTTGGCGACTTTACAATGTCACTATTCCTATCTAAGAATAAAGTTTACCTTTACATTTACTTCTGTCTTCTCTTATGTTTCCCAGTAAAAATTTATAGTTTACTGTTTTCATCACTGTAGATTCTTTAAATATTTTTCATATATCTTAAAAACTAGTTAATTATTAAATGTTTAGTGTCATTAAGTAAGCCTCATCAAAATATACCCTAGTTCGTGCTTTTGGTATATAGTATTTCTTTTAAAAGGTAAAATCTTATACTATACTAAGTATGTTAGTTTATCTAAAATATTTGCTTTTAGAATCTACTAACAATGTTTACTGAAAGCTGATGTAAACCTCTGGACCACTTAAAATATAACCACATTCTGACTTCCCACATGATGGAATGAGGTTGACAGATCTCCCCAAAAAGCAAACAACTGAACAAAATGGTTAAAAAGCAACCATTTCAATGCTGTGTAATCTGACCAAAGGCATACAACAAAGTGAAAAGTGTTTTTCATGCTAACTAGTGAACTTTGGGCAGTGTATAGTCTATGGCCTTCTGTGTTGGGAGTTTTACAACGCAGGGCAGGCTGTCTCCAAACCCAGAGCTTTCCTGACACTGATAGAGGGGGTTTACTTGATCTGGAGTATTAAACTGGTGAACTTGGCAGCTCCATTAACTGAGGCTGCAGGCCTTTTTGGAGCAATAAATGGACTGGTAGATGGCCAGGTATTTAAAAGATTATTTCAGGAGGTGAGAGAGCCATAAGGCCCTCCCTGGCTCTCCTTGTATCCCAGGTTATGCTGCACACACAGCAGAAGCCTCTCCAGCTCCAGCCACCCACATCTCCTTGGCTCAAAGAGCTAGCCCAGGTGTGCAGTGACATACTTGAAAACAGTCTAAAGTGTGGATGTGCTCCCAACAGCAGAGGGGGAGCCTCACTAGCTCCAGGTGCATTAGTACAATCTGTGGCCAATCTTTGGCTGAACACTAAACTATGCAGACATAGGGACAGGCCCATAGGAAACCTGGCTAAAAAAAAAAAAAAAATTGAGCAGAGGTTAACTGCAGCCTCACATTGTTGGGGAGACAGGCTTCAGAGATTTAGTCCAGGCAAGTCATTAAACGAAGAAACAACAACGCTGTGGAGGGCAGAGAAGAAAGTAAGATCTCAGCATATTAGGTGAGATGCATCATTCTGATGGTTGTTGGGTGACTTCACCAGTACTTTCACTACTTCATTTTTATTTTAGCCAATATGGAGGGAAAGACAGTTTTAATGGAGCTAACTAAAGGCATGTATTCTACATTGTTGACCCTTAAAGACTTTACTTTGTAAACTAATAAATTTTATAAAATAGTTGCTATAGATACAAATGTGGATTTTAAGTGCATTTATTAGGATTTCCATACAAGGGCAGGAAGGTAGTTTAGGCCTGATGTTTTTTCTTAATTGCCCATGTAATACCCTAAAACACAAAACTACATGTATGCTTATTCTTTACTAGGTAGTTATTGCACTATCAGATGTATTCTCCTTAAGGTTGGAATAAGATCAGGATGCCTACCAATAATACCATAATAATATTATTTTTCTGGTAATTTGTCCAGTGTACAAAGGATTAAACTAAGATTAGTATCATTTAGAGATAACATTTTGATTTTAGAACCAGGAAAATCAAGAGAAAATAAAAATAATAAAATTTGGTGAGACAGTATTGTACAAAAACATTAAAAATCAAACATTTCCTGTTTAACAGCAATAATTTTCCTTCTAGGTAAAAGAATCCATTTATAATAGAAAAAAGTAAAATAATGTAATGCAATGTAAGCGATTAATGTACTGTCCCTAGGGATGCCCTTAAGCAAATTTCAGATAAATGAAAAAATTAAAGGTAAAAAAATGAAGCCACAATTAAACCAGAGGATAATATAGGTTATTGTTTATAACTAGTCTAGGGGAGGGATTTTGAAGAATGAAAGTAGCTGGACAAGTAAAATGAAAAGACAGATAAATATGACTACATTAAAAACATCTATAACAAAAACATTGTAAGTCAAAACAAACCTGAGAAATATTTCAATAAAAAAATCTAAAGACATTCCCAAAAGAACAGAAACAGAAAACTTATAATACAAATGGCTTACATAACCATCTTAAAAAAGAGTAATAAAAATAATTTTTCCTCTATCAACTGGCACAGATTAGAAAACAAAGCAAAAACAAGATTCAAATCCTGGAGAGACTGCTGAGAGATGGGCATGCTCACTAAATGCTGGTGGGATTGGACTGTTATATCCGTCCTAGAAGACAGTTTGGCAATATAAACCAAAAGCCTTAAAAGTATTCATGCCTTTTAACCCAATAATCTCACTTTAAAAACTCTAGTCAAAATTTTAGAGTTTTATTACAGCATGACTTTTAATAGCAAATATTTGGGCACAATTACCAATTATAAGATAAAAACGTTATATCCATATGATTAGATGTTTGTTCAGTCATTAAAAATATTTACCATGCATGCAGAATACGCCTAGTGCTCATCATGCTGTGTAGGTACAACTTGTATAGTAAAGAATTAAGCTTACCTAAATAGTGGTCTGGCCTTTGCCCTGGGCTGTGAGTAGGTAATCTCTAAGA
>JAVSCE010018975.1:0-49920 GCA_032199065.1 Smutsia gigantea
CAATGGATCAATGACCAAATAAAAACAGAGATCAAGCAACATATGGAGACAAATGACAACAATAATTCAACACCACAATATCTGTGGGAAGCAGCGAAGGCCATGCTAAGACAAAAGTATATTGCAATAGAGGCCTACCTCCGGAAAAAAGAATAGTCCGATATGAACAGTCCAAATTCACAATTAACGAAACTAGAAAAAGAAGAACAAAAGAGGCCCAAAGTCAGTAGAAGAAGGGGCATAATAAAGCGTAGAGCAGAAATAAATAAAATCGAGAAGAATAAAACATTAGAAACAATGAAAGCAAGAACTGTAACTTTGAGAAAATAAACAAAATGGATAAATCCATTGCCAAACTTATCAAGAAAAAAGAGATCCTACACACATAAACAGACTCAGAAATGGGAAAGGAAAAATCACTGTGGACACCACAGAAATACTAAGAATTATGAGAGAATACTATGATAAATTATATGCTAACGAACCAGACAACCTAGAAGAAATGGACAACTTCCTAGAAAAATACAAACTTCCAAGGCTGACCCAGAAAGAAACAGAAAATCTGAACAGACAAATTACCAGCAATGAAATTGAATCGGTAATCAAAATCTACCTAAAAACAAAATTCCTGCACCAGATGGCTTCACTGCTGAATTTTATCAAACATTTAGTGAAGACCTAGTACTCATCCTCCTTAAAGTTTTCCAAAGAGTAGATGAAAGGATTGATCCAAACTCACTATATGAGGCCAGCATCACTCTAATAACAAAACCAGGCAAAGACAACACCAAAAAAGAAAATTACAGGCCAATATCCCTGATGAACGTAGATGCAAAAATACTCAACAAAATATTAGCAAACCGTATTCAAAAATACATTAAAATGATCATCCATCATGATCAAGCAGGATTTATTCCAGGGGTACAAGAATGGTACAACATTCAAAAATCAATCAACATCATCCACCATATCAACAAAAAGAAGGACAAAAACCGCATGATCATCTCCATAGTTACTGAAAAAGCATTCAACAAAATTCAACATCCATTCATGATAAAAACTCTCAACAAAATGGGCATAGACGGCAAGTACCTCAACAGAACAAACGCCATATATGACAAACCCACAGCCAACATTATACTTAACAGCAAGAAGCTGAATGCTTTTCCTTTAAGATCTGGAACAAGACAAAGATGCCCACTGTTCCCACTTCTACTCAACATAGTACTGGAGGTCCTAGCCACAGAAATCAGACAACACAAAGAAATAAAATGCATCCAGATTGGCAAGGAAGAAGTTAAACTGTCCGTGTTTGCTGATGACATGGTATTGTACATAAAAATCCCTAAAGAATCTACTCCAAAACTACTAGATCTAATACATGAATTCAGAAAAGTTACAGGATACAAAATTAATATGCAGATTATCTGTGGCATTCCTGTAGACTAACGATGAACTAGCAGAAAGAGAAATCAGGAAAACAATTCCATTCACAGTTGCATCAAAAAGAATAAAATACTTAGGAATAAACCTAACCAAGGAAGTGAAGGACCTATAGTCTGAAAACTACAAGACACTCATGAGAGAAATTAAAGATACCAATATGGAAACACATCCCGTGCTCATGGATAGGAAGAATTTATATTGTCAAAATGGCCATCTTGCCTAAGGCAATCTACAGAATCAATGCAATTCCTATCAAAATACCCACAGCGGTCTTCAATGAACTGGAGCAAATCATTCTAAAATTCATATGGAACCACAAAAGATCCTGAATAGCCAAAGCAATCCTGAGAAGAAAGAATAAAGGTGGGGGGATTATACTTCTCAACTTCAAGTTCTACTACAAAGTCACAGTAATCAAGACAATTTGGTACTGGCACAACAACAGACCCATAGACCAATGGAATAGACTAGAGAGCCCTGACATAAAGCCAACCATATATGGTCAATTAATGTACAATAAAGTATCCATGGACATACGATGGGGAAATGAAAGCCTCTTCAACAACCGGTGTTGGCAAAACTGGACAGCTACATGCAAGAGAATGAAACTGGATTGTTGTTTAACCCCATACACAAAAGTAAACACAAAATGGATCAAAGACCTGAATGTAAGTCATGAAACCATAAAACTCTTAGAAGACGACATATGCAAAAATCTCCTGAATATAAGCATGAGCAACTTCTTCCTGAACACATCTCCTCGAGCAAGGGAAATAAAAGCAAAAATGAACACATGGGACTACATAAAACTAGAAATATTCTGTATGTCAAAGGACACCATCAATAGAACAAAAAGGCATCCTAGAGTATGGTAGAATGAATATATTTGTAAATGCCATATCCGACAATGGGTAAACATCCAAAATATATAAGGAACTCACACACCTTAACACCTAAAAAGCAAATAACCTGATTAAAAAATGGGCAGAGGATATGAAGAGACAATTCTCCAAAGAAGAAATCCAGATGGCCAACAGACACATGAAAAGATGCTCCACCTCACTAATTATCAGGGAAATGCAAATTAAAACCACAATGAGATATTACCTCACACCAGTCAAGAATGGCCAGCATCCAAAAGACCAGGAACAACAAATGCTGGTGAATATGCAGAGAAGGGGGAACGCTCCTACACTGCTGGTTGGAATGTAAGCTAGTTCAACCATTGTGGAAAGTAATAGGGAGGTTCCTCAAAAAACTAAAAACAGAAATACCATTTGACCAGGAAATCCCACTCCTTGGAATTTACCCAGAGAATACAACTTCTCAGATTCAAAAAGACATATGCACCCCTATGTTTATCACAGCACTATTTACAATAGCCAAGATATGGGAGCAACCTAAGTGTCCATCAGTAGATGAATGGATAAAGAAGAGGTGGTACATATACACAATGGAATACTATTCAGCCATAAAAAAGAAACAAATCCTACCATTTACAACAACATGGATGGAGCTGGAGGATATTATGCTCAGTGAAATAAGCCAGGTAGAGAAAGGCAAGTGCCAAATGATTTCCCTCATTTGTGGAGTATAACAATGAAGCAACACTGAAGGAACAAAATAGCAGCAGACTCACAGACTCCAAGGAGGGACTAGTGGTTACCAAAGGGGAGGGGTGTGGGTTGCGAGTGGGGAGGTTGAGGAAGGGGATTGAGGGGTGTTATCTTTAGTATACGTGTGTGGGGGCCATGGGTAAAACAATGCAGCAGAGAGAAGGCAAACAGTGAATCTGTGGCATCTTACTATACTGATGGACAGTGACTGCATTGGCGTCTCTGTGGGGACTTGATAATATGGGTAAATGTAGTAATCCTATTGTTTTATCATGTTAACCTTTGTAAGAGTGTGTATCAATTATACCTTAATAAAAATTTTAAAAAAACACTGTGGGTTATATATAGGTTTGCCTCAGGAAAGTATATAGTCAACTAGTTATTAGCATGGAAATATTTCAAACATGTTATTCTGTGGGTTAGTTTTTAAAGAGACACATGTGTAAAGGATGGGTAGAGCACCTGTCAGACAGAACTTTAAGGGATATTTAAGAAGGAACTCTCAGGGTAGAATTGTGATGACTACTGACCCAGGGCTGTTGACCTGTCAAACAAAGTGACTGAAGAAAAGAACATCCCTGTGAGCAAACACGTCATTACTGCTAGCTAACAGAACATAAGTTCTTAGTTAAGTGGAAGTAGATGTTTGCAGAATAAAACGCTATTAGGGCATGATTGCATGTATCCCATTTTGAATACTTTTCAAAACAAAGACAGCTATCTGTCATATAATGCAATCCAGTTTGTAACAGAATTTGGCTGTTGGTTAGCCATTAGAATAGAAAAAAACAATTATCTTTATTATTTGTCTTTTGCAGAGAATCTGAATATTATCACTGTTAAACTGAAATAATGTTGGGTGGTAAAAAGTTGAAAATATGAGAAATAAGATAGAGTGCTCTAAGGTAGAATGTTGTCCTATGATGTTAAAAGAATGAAGTACATTTACTTACATTGTAATGTTAGCTTTCAATAGGCAGGATATAAAAATTTTATAAGCAGTTTGAAATTATCTATGCAAAATATATGTACATAAATGGTAAGTGGGAAATATTAGCAATAGTTAGTTGTCTCTCAATGGCAGAAATACATGCACATACACACAAAAAGATGTATATAATTGTTTTCTTAACCATTTATGATTATAAAATTTTCTATAATTGGAAGGAAATACTTTTGTCAATAGAAAAAATAGAAATAACAGGCAGGAAATGATTGATTATATTAAAAGCACTTAGTTTTCAGGAAAAAGGAAAACATTTAGAAGTCCAAAAATATTTTATTAAATTATCTTACTAAAAGTTAGGTGATCAATTAAAGCTACATATAATTTCATCACAACCTTAAAATTTTCAAATGAGTTCACAGAAGCAATGACATATGTGAGGTGGTTTTGAAATGCTGTATACTTAGCTTATTCAATGTGAAATTTTTCAAATATGCTTAAATTTGAATAATTGATAAGGCATTTGAAAAATTAAACACATAGGATATATCTATCTGCAAAGATATTTTGTTCTTCACTTCTGCATGTGTTGTGTTGATCACTGTTTGAAAACAGGCCAACATTTTCTAATTCACTATAGCTTAATAACCTTTCCACTGGAACATGCACTATACAAAATGTATAGATCTCTCTGAGAATACCTGGAGTTCAGATTTTTGCAGGTAAATTTAGCCTTAATTTTTGCTACCACTACTCTGCCAAAAATCTCGCTTAGATAGATGCTGCTAAATAAGGTCATTTGAAAAGCAAGCCATTATTCAGTCTCTCTCCACTTTATGTCCCATCTTTGCAAAAATTTGATAACCAGGATTTAGCTGAGTTTTCTGTAGATATTCATTAATTCATT
Organism: Smutsia gigantea; assembly: GCA_032199065.1. Taxonomy (NCBI): domain Eukaryota; kingdom Metazoa; phylum Chordata; class Mammalia; order Pholidota; family Manidae; genus Smutsia; species Smutsia gigantea. Next base: position 4,916 of record JAVSCE010018975.1, read on the forward strand.
ATTCTTACAGTATTAAGAATATGTTCACTTGGTTAGGTTATGATGCTTATGGTAGACAGAATCTTGACTTCAGTAATCTTTGTGCCTAATGCCATACCTGTACATAGGTTACGCTATATGGCAAAGGGCCTCTGAAGATAGATTTTTAGATATAGGGAGATTATCCAAGATTATCTAGGTGGGCTCTATCTAGTCATTTGGGCCCTTAAAACCAGAGAAATATATTTAGCTTTGCCAGTCAGAAAGGTGTGGCAGAAAATAAAAAGGGGAGAGGAGATAAAAGGAGAGGTCAAAGAAAGTCAAACCACAGGGAAAGAACTGGAGCCAAGGTGCTAGCTCTGCAGACACAGAAAGGGTCTAGAGCTAAACAGCACAGGCGACCTTTAAAAGATAAGAATGACTTCTGGCTGCTGAGGCCAGGAAGGAAACAAAGACTTCACTCTACAACCACTAGGAACTGAATTCTATTAACAACGTGAATCAACTTGGAAATAGATTCTCCCCAAAGCCTCCAGAAGAAAATCCAGACCTGCCAACACCTGAATTTCTTCTTTGAATGCTTTATGCAGAGAAACCAGCTGCGCCACACTGTACTCAGATTTGTGACTTACAGAACTCTGAAATAATACATCTGTGTTGTTTCAGACCACTAAGTTTTTGGTAATTTTTTTACAGAGACAATAGAAAACCAGTGCTGTGTTCTACCTCTTTTTTTTAATGTGGGGTCAGTACAAGAATGATGATACAAAAAATGTTTATATATTTTCTAAAAAAATAAGATATTTAATTGCTGAAGAAAATATATGATATAGTCTCATTATATTTAATAATAGTAAAACTTAATATCACCCATCAACAAAATGAAAAGGTAACCTATGGAATGGGAGAAAATATTTGCAAATCACATGTCCAACAAGAGGTTAAGATCCAAAATATATAAAGGACTCATACAATTAAATAGCAAAAAGAAAAAAAAAATCTGGCTAAAAAATGTGCAAAGGAAATAGACATTTTTTTCCAAAGAAGACATATATATGACTAACAGATATATGAAAAGGTGCTCAACATTTGCATTTAAACATGAAAACGCAAATCAAAACTACAATGAGGTATCACCTCACACCTGTTGGAATGCTAGTTTCAAAAAGACAAGAAATGACAAATGTTGGTGAGGGTGCAGAGAAACAGAACTCTTGTTCACTGTTTGTGGGAATGTAAATATGTACAATCACTATATAAAAAAAATGGAGGTGCCTCAAAAATTAAAAATAGAACTATCATATGGACAACTGTGTTCCTAGGGATTTATCCTAAGAAGAACACACTAACTTGAAAAAAGATATATGTAGACATATGTTCACTCCAGTATTATTTACAATAACCAAGATATGGAAACACCCTACATGTCTATCGATGGATGAATGTATGAAGAATATCTCTCTCTCACACACACACACACACACACACACACATGCACACACACTGGAATATTAGACAACCATAAAAAAGAATGAAATCTTTCCATTTATAGCAACATGGATAGACACTGAGGGCATTATGCTAAGTGGAATAATTCAGAGAGAGATAAATATCATGATCTTACTTATATGTAGGATCTTAAAAAAATTTTTTTTTAATTGAACTCATGGAAACAAAACCAGAAAAGTGGATTCCAGGGGCCAGGATGGGAAAATAGGAAGAGGTTGGTAAAAAATATATATAAACTTTCAGATAAAACATGAATAAGGTCTGAGGATTTAATGTGTAACATTTTGACTATAGTTGATAACTTTGTATTATGCAACTAAAATTTGCTAAAAGAGTAGAACTTAAATGTTCTCAAGAAAAAAAGTAAGTATGTGAGCTGATGGATATGTTCATTAACTTGATGTGGGGAATGCTTTCACAATGCATGTATATATTAAATCATCACATTATACGCTATTTTATAAATTTTTTGTCAAGTATACTTCAATAAAGCTAAAAAACAACATTACCACTTACCTTACATGAAAGTAATTGCCAAGTGGATTAGAATTAAATATAATAAAAAACAAAAATAACTTTATTAAAATATTAAAAAAAGAGGTGAATGTTGACCAGTTTTTAAAATATGGAGGATTTTTTAAATTTAAGAATGATGTATTGTGTCACCAGAAAAAAATATTTTAAAGTTTGATTACATGGGAGTACACCATCTATGTGATGAAAAAAATATAAAAACAAATCAAAATGAAATGCCGTGAAGTCAACTGGGAAAAATAATTGAAGTAGATATGATAGTAAAAGTATGATATATTTAACATGTAATTATTTTATCTATATTTATTAAATACTATGTGCTGAGCATTACTCTAGGAGTTTCACAACTTAACTAGTTTAAATTTAAATTTTACAACACGACTATTCTCAAATTTCAGATGAGAGAAACCGAGGTAACAGGAAGGTTAACTTACCCAGGATCACAATAATAGTGAGGACTGCTGGGGCAGATAAAGGAGCCCAGGTTTTTTGGCTACACAACCCCTATGTTATCTTGCCACTCAGTATGTTTAAAGAGAAAGACTGGTTACATTATTTGTGGAACCCAGGGCAAAATGAAAATGTGACATCCCTTATTCAAAAAGCAGGCAGGGGAAGTGCCGTTAAAGATACTAACAGAGCTTTCCTTTTTCTTGCATGGTTTTTCTCTTCTCACGGCACTTTTAAATTTGTGTTAAATGCTAAAGATAAAGAAGAAATAAAATTTTCAGTTTGCACAAAATTTATCGTTGTCATAGTGTGAAATTCCAGATTAAATGCAAATATCAGAGAATTTACCTTGTATATGGAATCACCAAAATTACGCAGTTAGTATTTTGTGGCTTACCACAAAGTATGTCTCATTCTGCATAGAAGTGACAAACAAACATGACTCAGCAACATTGGAAGAAAGAAGAGGGTGCTCTTTGCGGCACAAAGTGAACTTAGGGACCCTGTGATCTTTTAGTCCTGGGGATGGTGCACAAGTGCAGATCTTCCAGTTCAAACACTTCTAGCATGGTCAGAAGGAGCCATAGCATCTGTGGGGGCTGAGTTGAGCCAGGTATCTCTCCTCGTGGGCTCAAAACACAAACCCACTGAAACAAGCAATAGTGGACATGTGGCCCTTAAGTGTATTTCAGCCTCTGCAAGGACACACTAGGTATCTGCATTGGGGTGGACAAGAGGCCTGTCTACACTACCCATGGCACACACCAAGCCACAGTCTTTCCAAGGCAGAGTACTAGGCCTCCCATGAGATGTAATATGTACACACAAGACCCTGACTCTTTCTCAGCCTGTGAAGCCTCTATCAGAGGTGAAGAACAAAGTACAGGCTGACAAGCATGAGAAGGAGAGGCTGGGCAGACTTTGTGACAGGGAGTAGGAAAATGGGCAGGCACGTAAGAACTCACCTGGGGAATAGAATGTGGTGGGAGGCATACTGGGCATGAGCTGAGGCTCTAGGCTCCCCGTGTACGTCCCATCACCCATTTGGACTTCACCCACAAAACACTTATAAAACTAATAAAATGCAAGTGCCAAAGTATGAATTTTCAGATGATGAGTTCAGAACATTAGGCTTTTGAGAAAGGAGTGTTGTGCAACTGCTCTGGTCACATATGCATGAATTTGAACCTTAGAAGAAGAGCCTCCTGGCATTAGCACATGCATATATTTTTCTTTCTTTTCCTGATTGTTTTAAAATAACAGTAATGAAATGAACAAGGAATGAAATAATAGCAGAAGTAATAGCAAAGATAATGAAAATAGGGCCAGCAGAAGATATAAAGTGCAAGTTTGCAATATTTTCATGTTATTTAATATAATATCTAATATTATTTGAGTGCTTTCCGTGTGTCATGTATTTTACATTTGAAATCTCATGAAACCAAAGAAACATTCAATGAGATAGATTACTAAACTCATTTTATGAATGAGAAAATAGGCACATAAAAGTTACTTAACTTTCTTAAGGACATAATAGCTATAAGTTAAACCAGTTAAATCCAACTGCAATGGCTGAGCTCTTACACACAAATCACAATGGCTCTCAAGATGAAATAAAGTGGATAAAGAATAAGAAAGCTAACATATTTTCCTACATTTAGTGGGAGAGTAAATTGTAGCAAACTTCTTAAAGGATAATTTGGAAATAGTTAAAGCCTACACACTGTATATGCATTTCCACCTTACAACACCATTTTTAGGAATGTGTTATTTTAAAACATCAGGGATATCATTTCAATTTTTTATTGCTGCATAGAAAAACATTCCAATATTTAGTGGCTATATGCAAGTATATTGTATTGTTTGGCTTTGGTATGGTTATCTGCATGTTTTTGGTGTTTGCAGTTTGTTGAGTTTGGATCTGTGGGTTTTCAGGTTTCATCATGTTTGGAAAAGTGTTAACCATATTTCTTCAAAAATTTTCCTCTCTCCCTCTATTTTCCCCTTGCAGAATACAATTAATTTATATTTAGTTGCTTGAAGTCATCTCATTTTTGTCTGTTGCTTTTCTCTTTGTGTTCTATTTGGGATGGTTTCAATTGCTTTGTCTTAAAGTACACCATTTGTTTTTCTTCTGCATTGTTTAATAAACTGCAACTGTATCCCAAAGTATTTCCATTTGGACATGGTTTTCATCTTTAGAGTTTCAATTTGGGCCTTTTTATATATATATATTTCCCACACCTCTTTTGATATATTCTGCCTTTCCTTTATCTTATTGAGCACATAGAACCTAGTTATAGTAATTGTTTTAATGTCTTTTCCTGTTAATTTTACCATCTGTGTCATTTCTAATACAGTTCAGTTTGTTAATTTTTTTTATTATAGGTTATATTTTCCTGCTTCATTGCGTGTCCCATAATTTTTTACTGGATGCCAGACATTGTGTAGTTTACCTTGATGATTACTGATGGATTTTTATTTCTATATATAATCTTAAGCCTTTCTCTGTGTTGTGGCTAAGATACTTGTAAAAAGTTGGACACTTTAAATCTTGCTTTTAAAAATTATTATGGGATATCAAAACAGACTTTATTCGACATCTAGTTTTTCTCCATTACTGAGGCAAAATCTTTCTGAGTACTCTATTCAATATCTTGTGAATTGTGAGTCCTTTCCTTCTGATGAGTGGAACTTTCATGGTGGTCCTACCACATAGTCAACTTTGTGAACTCTAGATATTGTTCCTTCTAATCTTTTAGGTGATCATTTCCCTACTTTCAGGTACTTTCCTCACATTTAGATGCTCACTTTTACTCCATACAAGACTCAAGGTGAATCCCCTGGCAGGTCTCTAGAGTTCTTTCTCAATGCAGCTCTCCACTGTCTGTTATTTTACCCAGCAGTCTAGAGATTTTTGGCCTTTTCAACTCCAAACTTCTCAACTCAGGGAGACCACAAGGTTCCAGTTTGGTTATCTCTCATTCTATGTCATATCCTGAAAACTCTCTCCATGCTCTAAACTAGGATAATTATAAGATTCTCATTGTTTGTTTCCACTCTCTTCGGGATCATTTGCTGGTGTACAGTACCTTCAAACATTGTTTCATATTTTTCCATTGAGATTGATAAAAGGGTACAAACTATCAGCTATATGATGAAAAAGGCCTGAGGATCTAATATATAACACATTGACTATAACTGATAATACTGTACTGCCTAATTGAAATTTTCTAAGAGAATAGAACTGTGTTCTCACACACAATAAAAGATAAATATGTGAGGGGATGCTGTGTTAAGTTGATGGGAAGAATCGTTTTATAATGTATATGTGTGTCAACTCATCATGATGTACAATAAATATCTTACATTTTGTCAATTACACTTCAATAAATATGAAGAAAAATTTTCAGATGCATGGCTGAATTTTAGCCCAAATCATTTCATTTTATTCATTCTTTTGTGAATAAAGAATTTTGGAACAGCTCTGGTAGGCAATTCATCTTTGACATGGTGTCAGCAGAAAATGCTGGACTGGAGAATCTAGTGCCATGTGATTTCTTCACTAACCTGTGGAGCGTTAGTGTTCAATCTCTCTCTCTCTTTCCTTCCCTTCCACATGGCAAATCATCCTTTAGGGTATCTCTTTATAGCTTGAGCTTTTCACATCATGTATGGTCTAGGTATTGTTGAACTGCTTGGAAGGGATCTCAAAGCTTTAAGAGTGGGTGTTCCAGGAGATCAAAGAGGAACCTGCAAGACTTTTGACTAGGCCTTAGAACACAAACACAGCAATGAGTAACTTCTGTCATATTCTGTTTGTTACAACTGAGTCACATGGTTTGCTAAAATGAAGTGGATAGTATGACACAAGGACATGAATACTGAGAGATGTGGCCCATTGGGGCAGTAGGAAGTCATTTTTTGGAAAACAGCTATCACAGATACAAAGGATATATCTGCAATGACATTGAACCATACTATTGATTATATTATGAAAAAATAGCAAGAAAAACATATTTACCAAGGGAAATGGTTGTCTGGATTAGGATTTTATAAAGCATTACTTTGCAATATTTTGATATGATATTATGGATTAATAAATAGATTTAATACTTAAGTATATGGAGGAATATTTAGTTAGTTCTCTCTACATAAATGTAGATAGGATATCAGAACAATTTTCTTTCCTTTATTTTCTTTTATTTACTTTTTGGGAGTACATTAATTTGAAATTTTTCTATGATAAAAATGTGGAAAAATATAAAGCTATTTTTTATTTGAAGATATGCTATTCTTGTATCATTCAAAAAAAGCTGTTTAAAGCTTCTAATTTATTCCTTGTTTTCTTTTGAGAAATATACAATGCAAGTTTAATATTTGTAAACTTTCACATCAATTAATACTTGATGAATTAATTAATATGGCATGAATGGAAGAATAAATTAAATTCATGTTTTCCTTTTCACTTGGTTTCCTGTATGTTTAGAAATAAATTTATCTTTGTTCACAACAGAATTAGCCTAAATAGTTGGAGTATTTCCCCCACATAGGTTTTTTAAAAATTTGTGTTCTTACTTTAATTCAATTATCTAGTTCTAGATTAAATTAACTTGAAATCCTTGTCAAATCTTTTTTTTTTTTTTTAGTGGCACAGGAGGAAGCAGGCACTGAGTTAATTAAAATTACTCAAGAAAATGTACCCTTAAGAAAGATGTCCAACTTTATTTTGACAATGATTATTAATTACGCAAAGAATCAGGCTACCTAAAATATTTCAGATAATTCAAAGCCAGGTAATCTTCTGTTGTAAAATGCTATTGATTTTCAGATACATGCTCCCTAGGTAAATTTTTTCAGTTAACCTTAAATCCAAATTCATGCTGCTTTTCACTTAATGTTTGACAAGGTACACATAATAAGAGCTTAAATTTGTAGATAACCACTCACTATGATGCTCACCCTCACTCTAGTAAAACAGAGTTTAAGGATGTTTTTAGACACATGTACTGACAATATGTTCACAGTCTACAGTAGGATGGTTTATAAGGCTTCAAGATACATTGGCATCTTTATGCAGTATATGAAGAGACTAAATAGGTAGATGCAGATATACTCTTAATTCAACAAAAATGCTGGGAAAGAATGATTGACAGTCTTACATTTTAACTGAAATTTTACAGTTATTGGAAAAGCAGTGTATATTGGTTTAAAATGGCAGTTATCTAAAGAAAACATAATTACAAAAATGGATAATGAGCTGTCAACCTTTTAGAAAAAAAAATCTTCATTTTTAAATCAGCTTGATATATACCAACCCAATCACACATACAGACACACACACATATACACATACAAGCAAACTCATTCGAATTATATTTCTGTTTTAAGTGTAGAGGTAATGACAAAGTAAGGTATGCCATGTTCATATAACTCTCTGATTATAGCTGAAGACTGAAATTAACTTTTATATAAAGGCATTGTTAATTGCTATTCAATTTCTATGAAGTTATGGGATTTGAGCAAATCATAAAACCTTCTTTCTTGTTTATATTTTTCATTTCTTTAAAAAAGAGTTTAAGTAATATAAGTATAAAGTCCTTGTTGAATATAAAACTTCTATGATATCTAGAACTCATTGTGTCAGTCATTTCAATCCTGTCCTTCCTCATTTGTTAATGCAACATATTGTTACTTTGAACTTAAGTAAAAGCAATGTCAAGAGGATTTATTGCTCACCACCCCTGAAATAAAACTTAAGTTAGAATCCTTTTGAAGCATCATTATAGGATTTAGGGAAGAAAAAAGGAAAGAGAGATATAAGACAAGTGTTATTACATTCCTAGTACTGTCTGGACTTATAAAGTTTCAGTAAATAAAAACCATGTTCCAACTTGTATGTGTGTGCTAATGTGTAAGCATGTGATGTGTGTTTATGTGTGTAAAACAAAGAGAAAATCTGCTTCATAAAATATTTTGTATTTTTTTTTATATTTTCACAATAATCTTCTTAAAATTAATCAGGGAAGATGGCAGAATATGAAATACCAGGAATGTAATTCCCCAACTCTAATGATTGCATTGGCAGACTCTGATGTAATTACAGGTGATCAATGAACAACACAGGGTTGGGGTGCTGAATCTGCACAATTGAAAATCCACCTATAACTTCTGACTCTCCAAAATCTCAACCACTAATAGCCTACTGTTGTTTGGAAGCCTTAACAATAACATAAACAATTGATCAACATATATTTCATATATCAAATGTTATAACACATATTTCATATATTATATTCTTAGAATAAAGTAAGCTAGAGAAAAGAGTAAATTTTCACAAAACTCCAAAAAATTTTCCAGTATATTTACTGAAAATAATACACATATAAATGGACTCACATAGTTCAAGCCCATGTTATTCAAGGGTCACCTGTATTTTGGAAGTCTGAAGTCTATTAAAGGGTTATCCAGGGGATAGCCTGGATGGTAAATTATGGTTAGTGGCCAATTTAAACTCTTAGCACATTAGTAGCTACCCATGCCCCACACCCAGCACCATGGCGGGCAACTGTGCATACATTTCAGGAACAGCTTTCATATACTCCTGTGGGGCCAGGGTGTACAAAAAGAACCCTGTCTTCCAGACACTGGGGATCTGTGCTTTGATCACTGATTGCTGCTTCTGATGTCAGAGGTGCAGATGAAGAGGCAGGTGGGTATTGCTAATGCATCACCTCCATTTTTTTCAATCTCCACTCCCTATGTCTGCTATGACTTACAGGGGACTAAAAGGGGTAGCATACTTCCTCCCTTTATTTTTATTGTATCCCTTTTGGGATCCAGAGAGTAAAGACCAGTACCTTCAAAAGCAACTGCATATATTCACCACATATGCCTAGGGAAAGGAAAAAGCTGAGAGAAGAACTGAAAGTGGATTAAGTTTATATCTTAGGCTGATTCTCAGCAAAGGAAAAACAACAAATCCAAAAACAAAAGAAATACAAAACAATCACAATAAAACAATAAGGAAAGCAAATCCTAGGAAGGAAGGGGAGAGAAACTGGTTTCTAGAGATACCACAATATTAGATTCAAATGTCCATTTCTCAACAAAAAGTCACAAAACATACAAAGAAATAGGACACTATGACCCTACTTAAAAAATAATAAATCAACAGAAATTTTCTCTGAAAAAGAACTGATGGAAGATCTACTAGAAACACATTTTCAGACATCTCTCTTAAAGATTCTCAGAGAGTTAAGGAAGATGTGGAAAAGTCAAGACACTCATGTACGAGAAACTGGAAATATCACTAGAAACAGAATCATAGAAAGAAAACAAAGAGAAATTCTGGTGCTAAAAATTACAATAACTCAGATGGAAGATTCACTTGAGAGATTCAAAAGTATATTTGAGCAAACAGAAGAATCAGCAAACTTGAAGATAAGGTGATGGAAATTGTCAAATCTGAGGAAAAGTTAATAGACCTTAAGGGATTTGTGGAACACCATGAACAGCCCCATATATGCATTGTCAAAGTCCCAGAAGGAGAAGAGAAAGAGAAATATTTGAAGAAATAATGTTAAAAATGTAACAAATTTGATGAAAGACATGAATAAAAATATCCAGGAACCCCACTTCCTCTAAGTAAGATGAACTCAGAGATGCCCACATGGAGATAAATTATCATAAAACTTTTGAAAGACAAAGAGAAAGAGAAAATCTTGAAAGCAGCAAGAGAGAAGTGAACTGTCACATACAAAGGAGCCTCAACATTATGAGCAGATATCTAATCAGAAACCAGGTCAAAAAAGCAGTAGGCCAATATATTCAAAGTGCTAAAAAAATATGTCAACCAAGAATCTCATATTTGGCAAAAATATCCTTAAAAAATAACTGCCAATCAATTCATTGTCAGATAAACAAAACCTGAGAGAGTTTGTTACCAGTAGAACTACCCTGCAAGAAATACTAACAGGAGTCCTGCACTTTGAAATGAAAGAACACCATATGGAAACTAAAAGCCAAATAAGAAATAAAGATCTCTGTAAAGGTAACTACATGGAAAATTATAAAAACTACTATAATTGTAATAATGTTATATAATTCTGATTTTTGTTTTCTATGTGATATAAGAGACTAATACATTAAAAAATTAGACAGAAAGCTAGTAATATTGTGCCTTTGGCCTGTAACTCCACACTTGTTTTTTACATAATTTAAAAGACATGTACATTTAAAAGAATCATTAACTTATATATAAAGATGTAATTTTGTGACATGGACAATTGAAAGGGATGGGGATTGAGCTGTAGAGCAGAGTTTTTATATGTTATTAAAGTTATCATGGTATAAATTCAAATGAGAGTGTTGTAGCTTTAGAATATTAAATGTACTATCAAAGAAAAAAGTTATAGAATATAAAAAAATAGAAATGAGAATGAAATTTAAATGTTTTACTACAAAAAAATCCCCTAAACTCAAAAGAAGAAAGGAATAGAAGAAATGAGGGTCAAAAAGTGTAAGACATCTGGAAAATAAACAGGAAGAGGACAGAAGTACCGTATCAGTAATTATTTTAAATATCAATGAGTTAAATTTTCCAATCAAAATACAAAGACTGATAGAATGTAGAAAAAGCAAACAAATAAAACATGATGAAACTATATCCTATGTATAAGATACTGACAGACACCTTTCTAATAAGAATATATAGAGGATCTGTAAAACTCATCAACAAAAACCAAACCCAACTCAAAAATGGATGAAGGACCTGAACAGACATTCCAAAGAAGGTATACAAATGGCCAATAAACAAAAGAAAAAATGCTCAAGATCACTAGTCATTAGGAAAATGTAAATCAAAAGTACAATGCTGTACCACCGCATACCCACCAGAATGGCTACTATTAAAAAAAAAAAGAAAAGAGAAAACAAATGTTGGCAAAGATATGTAGAAATTGGAAACTTGTGCATTGTTGGGAGGAATGTAAAATGTTAACAGCAGATATGGAAAACAGTATCACCATTCCTCAGAAAATTAAAAATTCAATTACTCTATGATCCAGTAATTCCATTTCTGGGTACATACCCCAAATAATTGAAAGTTGGGTCTCAAAGAGATATTCACACACATATATTAAAGAGCATTATTCACAATATGTGGAAGTAACAAAAGTGTTGATAAATAGATGAAAGGATAATCAAAATGTGGGATATAAATACAATGGGATGTTATTCTTAAAAAGGAAGGAAATTATGACATATGCTTCAACATAGATAAATCTTGAAGACATTATGCTAAGTGAAATAGGCTAGTAAGAAAATGATAGATACTCCATGATTTTACATTTATAAGGTACTTAAGAGTAGTCAAAACCAAGAGATAACAGTAGAAGAGTGATTATCAGTTGCTGAGGAAAAGAAGAAATAGGGAATTATTGTATAAGGAGTAGAGAATTTCAGTTTTTAAAATACAAAAATATTTCTGAGGAAAGGAAAGATGGTAGCACATTATGAATGTATTTAAAACCACTAAAGTATACACTTAAAAATGTTCAAAATAAGAACAACAAATGCTGGTGAGGATGTGGAGAAAGGGGAACACTCCTACACTGCTGGTGGGAATGTAAGCTATTTTAACCATTGTGGAAAGCAATATGGAGGTTCCTCAAAAAACTAAAAATGCAAATACCGTTTGACCCAGGAATCCCACTCCTTGTAATTTACCCAATACAATTTCTCAGATTCAAAAAGACATATGCACCCCTGTTTATTGCAGCACTTTTTAAAATAGCCAAGATATGGAAGCAACCTAAGTGTCCATCAGTAGATGAATGGATAAAGAAGAGATGGTACATATACACAATGGAATACTATTCAGCCACAAGAAGGAAACAAATCCTACCATTTGCAACAACATGGATGGAGCTGGAGGATATTATGCTCAGTGAAATAATCCAGGTGGAGAAAGACAAGTGCCAAATGATTTCCCTCATTTGTGGAGTATAAGAATGAAGCAAAACTGAAGGAACAAAATAGTAGCAGACTGAGAGACTCCAAGAAGGAAAACTAGTGGTTAACAAAGGGGAGGGGTGTGAGAGGGTGGGTGGGGAGGGTGAGTGGAGGGGATTGTGGGGTATTATGTTTAGTACACATGGTGTGGGGAATCATGGGGAAAACAGTGGAGCACAGAGAAGGCAAACAGTGAATCTGTGGCATCTTACTACATTGATGGACAGTGACTGCATTGGGGTATGGGTGGATACTTGGTAATATGGGTAAAAATAGTAACCACATTTTTTTTTCCTGTGAAACCTTCATAAGAGTGTATATCAATAATACCTTAATAAAAAATTAAAAAAAATGTTCAAAATAGTTCCAGGAAGATGGCGGCATGAGCAGGGCAGCAGAAATCTCCTCCCAAAACCATATATATTTGTGAAAATACAACAAATACAACTATTCTTAAAAGAGAGACCAGAAGATACAGTACAACAGCCAGGCTACCGCTACATCTGTGAGAACTCAGCGCCTCACGAAGTGGGTAACATACAAAGCCACGACCCAGCAGGACCTGAGCACTCCCACACCCCAACCCATCGGCAGGAGGAAAAGAATCAGAGTGGGGAGGGAGTGGAAGCACAGGACTGCTAAATAGCCAGCCCTGGTGATCTGCACTGGAAGCACAGACACACATCGTATGGTGTACTGGAGATTACAGAAACGGAAGGGCAGGATCCAAGACGGGGACTGTGAGCGGGTCCCCACAGCTGGCTCCCCTGGGACAAAAGAAAAGCGTGCGCTTTCTTAAAGTCTTAAAGAGACAAGGGCACAACAGTGGAACAAAATCATCTCAGCACACTGAACCCAGCAGGCTGGGAATCTTGAGGAACTTTGGGTCCCCTATCTGGCTGCCGGGTAAAGCAGCCCCAAAGCCCCTCATGGGGATAAGCTAGCGGGCACACAGCTAACCAGGAAGGGCCACACAGAATCTCCTCCCAGTAGGCGCGCAGCTAACTGGGGAGGGCTGCACAGAATCTCCTCCCAGCGGGTGCACAGCTAACTGGAAAGGGCCGCAGAAGCGAGAGAAAGGGTCGAAAGGCAATAAGGGGTGCAGAACGCACCTGCCATGGCTGCAAACCCCTGCAGTGCTCTAGGCTAGCATGATGGTGGCCCCATCCACAGCAGTTTAGGGAATTATCCCAGAGACAGCCTCCCAGTGTGTGGGTAACTGGCACAGGCTGCGGAGAAGGGCAAGGAGAACAACAAGCAGGAAGGGACTTTCTTCTCCCAGGTGACACACGTGGCACCTGCCTGCGACCACTTCTATCACGATGAAAAGACAGAAGAATATGGTCCAGTCAAGACTCATCCAGACAACCCCAGAAAGAGGGCCTGGTGGGATAGATTTAAACAATTTTCCTGAAAAAGAATTCAGAATAAAAGTCATAACCATGCGGATGGATATACAGAGAAATATTGAAGAGCTAAGGGAGGAAGTCAGGAGAGATATTACAGAAATGAAACAATCTATTCACAGACTCAAGAGCAGACTGGACGAGGTGCAAGAGAATGTTAATGGAATAAAAATCAGAGAACAGGAATACAGAGAAGCTGAGGCAGAGAGAGATAAAAGAATCTCTAGGAATGAAAGAATATTAAGAGAACTGTGTGACCAATACAAACGGAACAATATGTGTATTATAGGAGTACCAGAAGAAGAAGAGAGACAGAAAAAGGGATAGAAAGTGTCTTTGAAGACATAATTGAGGAGTACTTCCCCAAGCTGGGAAAAGAAATAGTTTCTCAGACCATGGAAGCCCACAGATCTCCCAACACAAGGGACCCAAGGATGACAACACCAAGACATATAATAATTAAAATGGCAAAGATCAAAGACAAAGACACAGTATTAAAGGCAGGCAGAGAGAGAAAAAAGATCACCTACAAAGGAAAACCCATCAGGCTAACATCAGACTTCTCAGCAGAAACCTTACAAGTCAGAAGAGAATGGCAAGATATATTTAATGCAATGAAATAGAAGGGCCTTGAACCAAGAATACTGTATCCAGCACAATTATCATTTAAATTTTAGGGAGGGATTAAAGAATTCCCAGACAAGCGAAAGTTGAGGGAATTTGCCTCCCACAAACCACCTCTAGAGGATATCTTAAAGGGAATGTTCCAGATGGAAGCACTCCTAAAGCTAAAAACATGTCACCAGAGAAAATAAATTCATACCAAAGAAAGCAGACCATCCAAATACTAACTAAAGGCAAAAAATACAATCAACTATCCACAAAAACAGTCAAAGTAATGTAAAAGAGTACAGAATAAAACACCTAATATGTAAAGAATGGAGGAGGACGAATAAAAAGTGAGAGAAATAAAGGAACACCAGACTGTATATAATAGCTTAACAAGAGAGTTAAGTTAGACTGTTAGATAGTAAAGAAGCTACCCTTGAACCTTTGGTAACCACGAATCTAAAGCCAGCAATGGCAATAAGTACATGTCTATCGATAATCACCCTAAATGTAAATGGAGTGAATGCACCAATCAAAAGACAAAGAATAATAGAATGGATGAAAAAGCAAGACCCGTCTATATGCTGCTTACAAGAGACTCACCTCAAACCCAAAATATACAAAAACTAAAAGTGAAGGGAAGGAAAAAGATATTTCATGCAAACAACAGGGATAAAAAAGCAGGTGTTGCAGTACTTGTATCAGACAAAATGGACTTCAAAACAGAGTATCAAGAGATAAATAAGGACATTACATAATGATAAAGGGGTCAGTCTAACAAGAGGATATAACCATTATAAATATATATGCACCAACACAGGAGTGCCAACATATGTGAAACAAATACTAACAGAATTAAAGGAGGAAATTCAATGCAATACATTCATTTTAGGAGACTTCAACACACCACTCACTCCAAATGACAAACAACCAGACAGAAAATAAGTAGAGACACAGAGGCACTGAACAACACGCTAGAACATATTGACCTAACAGACATCTACAGAACTCTATACCCAAAAGCAGCATGATACACATTCTTCTCAAGTGCACATGGAACATTGTCCAGAATAGACTACATACTAGGCCACAAAAAGAGCCTCAGTAAATTAAAAAAGATTGAAATTGTACCAACAAATTTTTAGATTACAAAGGCATAAAACTAGACATAAATTCTACAAAGAAAACAAAAAGGCTCACAAACACATGGAGGCCTAACAACATGTTCTTAATAATCAATGGATCAATGACCAAATTAAAACAGAGATCAAGTAATACATAGAGACAAATTAAAATAACAGCACAACACCCCAACTTCTGTGGGACACAGAAAAGGCAGTTCTAAGAGAGAAGTATAAAGCAATCCAGGCCTATTTAGAGAAGGAAGAATAATCTCAAATGAATAGACTAAATTCAAAATTATTGAAATTGGAAAAAGAAGAACAAATGAGGCCCAAAGTCACCAGAAGGAGGGACTTAATAAAGATTAGAGAAGAAATAAATAAAATTGAGAAGAATAAAACAACAGAAAAACTCAATGAAACCAAGAGCTGGTTCTTTGAAAAAATAAATAAAATAGATAAAACCCTAGACAGATTTATTAAGAGAGAAAGAGAATCTACACACATAAAAAGAATCAGAAATGAGAAAGGAAAAATCACGACAGACCCCCACAGAAATACAAAGAATTATTAGAGAAAACTATGAGAATCTATATGCTTACAAGCTGGAAAACCTAGACGAAATGGATAACTTTCTAGAATACTACAACCTTCCAAGACTGACCAAGCAAGAAACAGAAAACCTAAACAGACCAATTACCAGCAATGAAATTGAATCAGTAATCAGAAAAGTACCCAAGAACAAAACCTTCAGGCCAGATGGATTCACTGCTGAATTTTATCAGACATATAGAGAAGAAATAACCCATTCTCCTTAAAGTTCTCCAAAAATAGAAGAGTAAGGAGTACTTCGAAACTCATTCTGTGAAGCCAGCATCACTCTAATAACAAAACTAGGTAAAGACACCACCAAAAAAGAAAATTACAGACCAATATCCCTGATGAACATAGATTCAAAATACTCAACAAAATATCAGCAAACCGAATTCAAAAATACATTAAGAGGATCATACACCATGATCAGTGGGATTCATCTCATGGATGCAAGGATAGTACATCATTCGAAAATCCACCAACATCATCCACCACATCAACAAAAAGGACAAAAACCACATGGTCATCTCCATAGATGCTGAAAAAGCATTTGACAAAATTCAACATCCATTCATGAAAAAAACGTTCAATAAAATGGGTATAGAGGGCAAGTACCTCAACATAATAGGCCATATATGACAAACCCACAGCGAACATCATACTTAATGGTGAGAAGCTGAAAGCTTTTCATCTAAGATAGGGAACAAGGCAGGGATGCCCACTCTCCCCACTGTTATTCAACATAGTACTGGAAGGCCTAGCCACGGCAATAAGACAAAACAAAGAAATACAAGGCACCAAGATTGGTAAAGAAGAAGTCAAACTGTCACTATTTGCAGATGACATGATATTGTACATAAAAAACCCTAAAGACTCCACTCCAAAACTACTAGAACTAATATCTGAATTCAGCAAAGTTGCAGGATACAAAATCAATACACAGAAATCTGTTGCATTCCTATACAGTGACAATGATCTAACAGAGAAATCAGGAAAACAAATCCATTCACAACTGCATAAAAAAGAATAAAATACCTACGAATAAACCTAACAAAGGAAGTGAAAGACCTATACACTGAAAACTACAAGAGACTCCTAAGAGAAATTAAAAAGGACACTAACAAATGGAAATTCATCCCATGCTTTTGGCTAGGAAGAATAAATATTGTCAAAATGGCTATACTACCTAAAGCAATCTATAGATTCAATGCAATCCCTATCAAAATACCAACAGCATTCTTCAATGAACTGGAACAAATAATTCTAAAATTCACATGGAACCACAAAAGACCCCAAATAGTCAAAGCAATCCTGGAAAGAAGAATAAAACAGGGGGAATTATGCTCCCAGACTCCAAGCACTACTACGAAGCCACAGTAATCAAGACACTTTGGTACTGGCACAAGAACAAACCCACAGACCAGTGGAACAGAATAGAGAGTCCAGACATTAACCCAAACATATACGGTCAGTTAATATATGATAAATGAGCCATGGATATACACTGGGGAAATGTCAGCCTCTTCAACAGCTGGTGTTGGCAAAACTGGACAGCTACATGTAAGAGAATGAAACTGATTACTGTATAACCTCATTCACAAAAGTAAACTCAAAATGGATCAAAGACATGAATGTAAGTCATGAAACCATAAAACTCTTAGAAAAAAACATAGGCAAAAATCTCTTGGATATAAACATGAGCAACTTCTTCATGAACATATCTCCCCGGGCAAGGGAAACAAAAGCAAAAGTGAACAAGTGGGACTATATCAAGCTGAAAAGCTTCTGTACAGCAAAGGGCACCATCAGTAGAACAAAATGACATCCTACAGTATGGGGGAATATATTCATAAATGACATACCCGATAAGGGGTAGACATCTAAAATATATAAGGAACTCACGTGCCTCAACAAAGAAAAACCAAATAATCTAATTAAAAAAATGAGGAGAAGATATGAATAGACACTTCTCCAAAGAAGAAATTCAGATAGCCTATAGGTACATGAAAAGATGCGCCACATCGCTAATCATCAGATAAATGCAAATTAAAACCACAATGAGATATCACCTCACACCAGTGAGGATGGCCAACATCCAAAACATAAACAACAACAAATGTTGGCGAGGATGTGGAGAAAGGGGAACCCTCCTACACTGCTGGTGGGAATGTAAACTAGTTCAACCATTGTGGAAAGCAGTCTGGAGGTTCCTCAAAACACTCAAAATAGAAATACCATTTGACCCAGGAATCCCACACCTAGGAATTTACCTAAAGAATGCAGCAGCCTAGTTTGAAAAAGACATATGCACTCCTATGTTTATCGCAGTACTATTTACAATAGCCAAGAAATGGAAGCAACCTAAGTGTCCATCAGTAGATGAATAGATAAAGAAGAGTGGTGTATATACACAATGGAATATTTTTCAGCCATAAGAAGAAAACAAATCCAGACATTTGCAACAACATGGATGGAGCTAGAGGGTATTATGCTCAGTGAAATAAGCTAACCGGAAAAAGACAAATATCAGATGATTTTACTCATATGTGGATTATAAGAACAAAGAAAAAAAAACTGAAGGAACAAAACAGCAACAGATTCACAGAACCCAAGAATGGACTAAATGATACCAGAGGGAAAGGGACTCGGGAGGCTGCTTAGGAAGGGAGGGACAAGGCGGAAAAAGGGGCATTAGGAATAGCAGACATAATGTAGGGGGCAGGGCACAGGGAGGGCTGTACTACTCAGTGAAGACAAGTAGTGATTCTATAGCATCTCACTACACTGATGGACAGTGATGATATGGGGAGTCTAGTAACTGTAATGTTGCACATGTAATTTTAGGTTAACTGTACCAAAAAAAAAGTTCAAAATAGTACATTTTATGTGTATTTTACCACAATAAAAAAATGGAGAAAAAAATTGCTGAAATACATCAAATATGCATTTCTCCTGCAGTGAAGGTGCAGCCATCATTATAAAAAAATCTCATTTTATATATTCCAAAGACTTAGGCAAAAATAGAAATAAAAATGTAAGTATTTCTTTTTAAAGTATGGTGTTAACAATTTTAAAAGACAGATTAGTCAGTAGAAAATGGAAATAAAATTACATGCATTATAATTTTCACTGAGTAAAAATGTCTTCTGTAATTTCTATTTCATCTATAAATTCTTATGTATGTCTGATTTTTTTGCTAATCCTTCATTTATTTTACTTACTTATATTTTTATTTATCAATAAAATTCATGTTCATGCTTTATTACCTTCAAGTAGTTGACTGGTGTTCAAGTACTTGTAATATAGTTAGCTGAGCATAAAATTACTAGTTTTTTGTCCTGTAATTGACCAAAGCTGCACATCTATCATTTTGTGGGAATCAAATTTCAGCTTTGAAAGCAGCTGCACCCACGGGCCCAGCCACATCAGTGTCACTTTGGTTCATTCTTCTTTCCCATCCTCCCTCTTTCTGCTAGTCACCTCCCTTCCTTCAAATATCTGTTTTCACAAAGTACCCTTTCACCTTATTGGCACACTACTTAATTCTCTCTGGCTATTGATTCTGCTGAGTGTGCCATCTCAGTACTGCAAGGTCATTCATAATTGCATCTAGAATTTTTGTGTCCCTTCTCCATCATTTTCCCTTCCCCAGAGTAAATGGTGTGTCACATAGCCACTTTGACACACTGAGAACTAGAATTTAATCATTAATAGGAACATTATGATCATTAAAGAGGGTGGGAAAGCAGGAGCCACACAGAACATTTCTTTGCATTTTAGTCTATGAATTCTTTCTGATAGAGCCCTGCTGGAATAAAATATGCCCAGATAGATAAGGTTTGAGGTGAAATAAAAATTAAAGGCAAGGTATTAAAGAACTGTTAACCTATAATTTCTTCCCTGCTCGATAAAATCCCTTTAGGGTATTGTAATGTTAGTATTACTTTTCTCCCCTTTTCTCTCATCAGCTAGAAAGGCAGTTCCACTTATTGCTATTATATCCTCTAGTCACACTGACAAGAGAATAACAATAACAGACACCATGCTCTTACTTTTGTTCCTATCCTTTGACAAAGTTCACTAATAAGCATCCCACATAACTGAAAGAAAATAGCAGGAACAATTTCCTGTTTCTTCATTTCAGGATTGCACTGCAGCATGGGCAAAACTGACTACTCTGTTGAGCAAAAGAAAGCACAAAACTTTTACTCTGCAGTACCAAAAAATGTACAAAATTTTTTCCAAATATGAATGGGCAAAGCCAAGGAAAAGGAAAAGAAATGTAATTTTGGATTAGTAAGTAGCTTCCCCCCCAAAACTCTATTACCAGAAAAGCTTCATTATTTATTCAATAAATTTGATTTATTAGTCAAGGTAACTGATTTTTTTTTGAAATATATTTTACCTTTGTTATATTTTGAAGAGTATGAATATAAAAATAAGTAAAACATGAGAGTCTGCAATGTATACAACTAGAATACTTAGTTGTAAAAATCAAGATGCACACACAGAAATGAGTACATAGAATTGACTAAAAAATAATAAGAAAAGAATTGTGGAATAATGGCATATTAGCTCTTTGTATATCCATTCCCTACTGATAATAACAATGAAATACAAAAAGCATCTCTTTACAGACATGAGAGGTACACCAAAATATCCAGGGCTTATGGAGTGAGAATCAAAGAGAAGAACATTGAAGGAAATCAAAATTATTCAATGCTTTCCCACACAAGACATTTACCATTTTTGAAAACAGTAGCCAAAGGAGAAGTTAATAATCCAAAAAGATAGTAATGACTGTAGCTGATAAAGGAAAGTTAACTTTCCATATTCTCATGAAACAGAAGGACAAAATTTGAGTTTCTGGGCTAGCAAGTCAGTATACAAAGGTCTCGTATGTTAGAGTGAAATAAATTACATTGAAATAGCCCAACAGTTGAAGGTACTTTTTAAAGTAAAAGCATTTACTGATTTAAAAGGGGTACTGATATGATAGACGTTAACACCAGAAAAAGGATAAGTAATAGGCTAGGAGGCAGAATACTTTCAAGAATTTCACAGTACTGAGGTAAATAAAACAATTTTTCAGAACCTACCATGTATTGGATGTTTCAACAAACACTTGACACACACACACAAACAGGATCCCAGAGAGTACTGCAAAATATGGGTAAATGCAAATTAGAACTAGACTAGCCCTCATAAAAGACTGAGTTACAGCTTTGGCCAAAATCGATTTCAAAGTAAAATAAACTAATGTGTTCTTCTAACAATATAACAATATTTTCAAAAGAGAGTTAACTGTATTTGGAGTCTCAATTTATTTCTAATCGGTTTTCATATAAAATGACCAGCAATATATATATATATATTTTTGCAATGACTGGGATGTCAGAATACAAAACCAAATGGAAAAACGAATGATAGAATCTAACATAGTAGTGATTAAAAAATTGTAGTTATCAAAGAAAAAATCAGAGGGCAAGAGGGATGTTTTAACTTAAAAAGGTGGAAAATAATAAAGCAACTAGTAAATGGAAATTATGAAACTGTAGACTACAATAGGCATTCAGAAAATGCTAGAGACTTAAAATCAAACTAGGTAAAAGAAGAGGGAATCATTGAATCAAAAGAAATTAGATAAAAAATATCCAGATGTAGAGAGTAGAGTTCAAAATGCACTTAAAAGAACATAACATATATATGGGAAATGGTGAAAAGCTCTTGTGTAAGTGTAAGTTGAGTCCTAAAGAAGGAAAAGAAATATGTGGAAGAAATACTATGAGAAGAGATAATGGCTAAATTTTTTCTAAATTGATGAAAGACAAAAACACCCAAATTCAGGACTTCTTCAAGCACCAGTGGGAAGAAATCCCCCCAAAAAGTTACTACTAGAACCATCAGAGTAAAACTTAAAATCAAAGATATAGTTAAAAATATTAAAGCATCAAAAGAGGACCAAAAGACACATTACAATTAAAGGAGCAAAAGTAATTCTGACAGCCGACTTCACCCCCAAAATTAAGGCAACCTAAAGATAATAAAATGTTATGATCAAAGTGTTGAGAGAAAATAATTACCAGGCTAGAATTCTCTATCAAATGAAATTTGTCCTTCAAAATAAAAGCATAATAAAAAAATTAATAGATGATACTTTAAACATAAATGAACTGAAAGACAACTTTATTCTTCTAGGGAAAGAAATTGTGAAAAAGGACATATACAAAAGAATTAAAAGCAAAGAAAATAATAAATATAAGTAAGTACAAATGAGAATTTGCTTCATGAAATAATAACATCTTGTTGAGTTTAAAATACAAGTAAAGTAAAAATAGATGAAAATAATAACACAACAGGAGAGAGCAGATAAAAGAAATAGTATCGTAAGGTCATTATGTCATCTGAGAATTACTGAAAATAATATTTTATGTAGCAAGAAAATAAGGAAGAGAAAGAAATTATAATATCTAGGGTGACCACTAAGGTAGAAGAAATAAAAAGAATACATACTTAATAATGAAGAAAATCAAGATTGATTAAATAAATAAATAAACAAACTCAGTTAAGCCAAATAGTCGACTAAGGAAAGAAAAAATGGCATACAAATAGGTGAGACAAAAATTGTGGATTTAAACTAAAATAAACCAGAAAGTATATACTTGAAATTTGAAAAATATTCCAGTTTAAAGAAAATGCTTATCAGCCTATATTAAAAAAAGAATCTTTGTGATGCTTGAATAGAAAAACTTTAAAAGTAAAAACAGAAAGTTTGAAATTAAAAGTATGGAGTAAGTTTTACCACACACAAACTAACAAAAATACCTTGTAAAAATATGTCATTATCAGAAAAATTAAGTGTTAAGAGAAAATCATTGTAAAATATTGAGGTATACTTCATAAAAACATCCCTCCAATTATATATAGCAATTTAAAATTTGTGTACTCCTGTAAACATATAAAATATACATAGCAAAACTTTACAAGATCAGTAGAAATTGAAAAATCCATGAAAATAATAGATTTGAACATATTTTTTGATAACATTGAAAAGTTATCAAAAAAACTGTAAGGAGATAGAATATTTGAATATGCATTAAGTGAAAGTTTACACTAAATTTCCATTTAGAAAACATTGCACAAAATAACTTCAGAATGCACTTTCTTTTCATATTCATGTAGAATGTATATACAAATGGACTTCAGTTTAGTATAGCCAATCTATTACATTTCAAAGGATTAAAGACAGAAAATCATCTCTCTCTACTCTTAAAATAACATAGATATCAGTGAGAAAATAACAAGAAAATCCCTAATATTAGGAAATTAATACATAAGTTAACACATAAATAATCAATAGATTGAAGAATCAGTAATAATTAGAATTAGACATTATCTTTAAATGAATGATAATGGAAACATCAAAACTTTTGTATGCTCCAAATGAAATGCTTAGAGGGAAATAAATATTCTTAAATCAAATCTTTAAAAAAATCGCTAAAAACCAATGACCTGTGTATTGCTCTCAAGAATCAAAGGAATTAGAACACAGAATATTACAAAGAAAAGAGCAAAAAATAATAAAGTATAAAACAAACATAATATAAGTATCAACAAAGTCAAAATATGGTTCTCTGAAGACACTAAAAAATGTGATAAACCAGTGGTAAATATAATCAAGAGAAAGAGAAAATCAGAAATTAATAATTTCAGGGAGGAAAATGATGGCTATTGTTCAGTTTTTAAGTATTAAACAGAAAATTATAAAATATCATGAATAATTTCAAATGAATGGAAATTAAAGAAAATAAGCATATTTTAGAAAAATACAATTAACATCCATTCAAAAAATTATATAGTTTGTGTTTATTGAATTTGTTGTATATTTAATGAAAAACATTTCCACAAAAAATCCAGGTATAAAATACTATATCACTGAGTTCTACCAAGCATATGAAGAAGAAATAACTAATACAAACTTACAAAAAATCTTCTATAGTTTAGAAAGTGAGAAAACTTTACTTTCCAACTCATTTTATTAGGCCAACATAAGTTAGATTCAAAACCTGAAAATAAGATGTAAAAAATAATTCCAGAAAAACCTCTCTCTTTAATTTTAGTATTTATTCAAAAAAAGTATAGCTCCAAAAATGTTTAAAAATTTATAATGCAGCACAACTGTTTTTATCTGATTCCAAGAATTTAAGTTTAATGTTTGAGTATCATTGTTAAGTCACTGTATTAAGTGAGCAAAATTGATTAAAAAATAATAAGGTAATCTCAATATATGCACAGGCAAAGAATTTAAAGTGAACATTTAAGGTGCCTCATTAGCGCAGTAGGTAGCGCATCAGTCTCATAAAGTGAACATTTATTAAACTCAATGACAGCAAACTATGATTACATGGAAATTCTGGACTTTAATGAAAGGAATCCACAGAAAGTAACAAAAAAATAACCATGAACAATTTAAAGTTTATTCCCTGAAACAGAGAAAAAGATAAAGGTGTTCCCTGTCACCATATCTAATCAATGTGGTAACTATACTACCCACCTAGAAAAATAAAGCAGTACACATAATATACATTTTTGAAGATATATTTCAGAGATTTAAAGAGCTGGAAAACACATCATTTGCTCTTTATAACCAGAAATAAAATAGGAAAAACTATGAAGTAATCATCTTTCAAATGAGCCCATCAGAAAACAAAGGTCACAGGGCCACATTCAGAACAGGGCAGATATCTGCAATTAGAAACAGAATATTTATTTACTGAGGACACTGATGAATGCTGTATAAACTGATAAAAATATTAAGTTAAGGTTTTGTTTTAATGAAAGCCACTACAAATTTAAAAATAGGTTAAAAATGAAAGGATGTAAAAATATATGTCATGCAAACACTAATGAAAAGGAGTAAGGACTAGCCTGTTTTTTTTTTAATTTCAGAAAAAGATAAACTTCAGGGATAAAAAAGGAATATTATCAGGGATAAATTGAGACATTAAATATTGATAAAAGGGTCAGTTCCTCAAAAAGACATAACAGTCCTAATTGTGTATATATCTATCAGAGCTTCAAAACACTGATAGATATAAAAAGAAAAAATAGATATATCCACAATTATAGGTGAAAACTCCAACGCTTATTTCTCAGTAATTGATAGTACAAGTGGGCAGAAACCCAGTAAGGATGTAGATGACCTGAATAACACTATCAGTTAACTGGACCTGATTCACATTTTTAGAACACTCCACTCAACAATAGCTGAATACACATTATTTTCAAGTGCTCAAGGACACACATATAACATTCCCCTAAAACTTTGATCTGCTAAAAAAAATGAGCCAAATAAAGCACATTTTCCCAAGGACACAATGTACTATACAAAATAGTTTTCAACAAACTAATGTCCTCAAAAGAATTGTATCAGAGAGTAGAAAATTATTTTAAAATAAATGGGCAAAAGAGATTACAAGAAGTGGGGTGATGTTCTGTAACGGCTATTGATAGAGATTGCCAGTTTCACTCAGATATATATATATTTTAAATAAGGTCTCTATTGTGATCAGATCAACCAGAAAAGATGGAGTTGAGTTTTAACAGGTTAGAGATGAGGGAGATCAAACATTGAGAGTGCATTAAAAAGTTTATATTAATCAAAAAGAGTGGTTCTAATTTTGATTTTTACAGTAGATTGCAAATGAGTAAAACCTCATACATTGGTGAAGGCAGACACAAAAGTTTCTTGTAAGGCATTAGGTGTGAGAAATCATGAGTGAATAGTCAAAGATACTGTAATTACAAGTTAGATGCCAAGCAAAATAATGGAGATTTTAGTGGAAATAAAGGAAGCTTTTAGCAAAACCTTTTAGAAAAGTTTAGGTAGTTGTATTAGCTATACAGACTATCTGTGTTACTAGAATTGTTTGTAAACTTACAAAAGAAGATTCTTTCACTTCCACTTCAAGTCTGAAATGAAATCTCAAAGTATATGCTGCTGAAAAGTAACTCCCAGAGAAGACAAAAAATAATCTAAATTTAAAAGTTTTATTTTGGTATATCAGTATTTCTCTTTCCCAATACCATCATTCTACCCCAATGAATTGAATGCATTTTGGTGGTAGAATACTCGTTTTCCTAAGGAAAACCTATGGAAGAGTAGTATTTGTCCAAAATAATATATATATATATATAATTACATATATAAACTAATTAATATATATGATATAGGCAAAAATGATTACATGACTTGTGTGTCCATTCACAATATTTAGTATAGCAACTACAGGAAAAATGACAATTTTTATTAAATAAGATTTTATTTCATAATTGTCTTTTGATAAATTATAACATTTATTTTTGGTATTCAAGGAAACATTTAGAACAGGCAAGGAATGGCTTATTTTCTCAAATATTATGTTAATATGATTACTTTCAATGAGTCTTATGTTAAGTATTGTATGACTGTAGAGTATCATAAAGTATATAATACTAGGTATTAAAAAAGTCTGTCAAAATGCTGCTTTGCTAATTTATCTATTTCTGGGAAAAGATCCTGGGGGGGTTCTTACTTGCCTTTCCTCCTGCTCCACAGTGACAATTTTAACTCCAACAACATCATACATTTACTGATTTGCTCAATTCCATAAGACTTCATACTTCAGAATTACTTAGTGCATACAGCTTCAAAAACAAACCTACTGGACTTCCATTTCCACTTAGGAAAATACAGTTTTAAAGAATGTTGCTTTTGCAGTAACAGTATGAAAAACCCAGATACACTAAAGTATCATAATTTCAATGAGCCTATCAAAGAGAGCTAAGAACACAAAATAAATAACTAACCTGAATTCTAGAGAACAAGTCTAAGAAGAGTTGGGATGCACAAAGTGTACCATCTGTGGCAGAACACTGGCAGAAGAGGCATAAGACAGTAAATATGTGAATGAGAATAAATCAGCAAAATTTTAATGAAAGGCTAAAAATGTGATAGCATGTCACTCTGGTATAGTGAGAAGCCACAGACCTACCTGGATTTAGTCTTTTTCCTTGGAAAGTTCTTTCCTACACACTGTTACTGGGTACTTACAAAAATGATTGAAGGAAGGAGAGAAGACTGACTGAGAAGAACCAATACAGTAAATTGCAAGCATGCAACAGATGATCAGTGGTTGTGGGAACACAGGCATGTAACATCACTTGTTTCTCTGTACTCTTCTCATGTGGAAGACTTAAGTCACAGACAGAGAGAGAGCTCAGCTCTCTGGGCAAAGGCAAAGTCAATTTGTGACTAAGGAAAGGATAAGAAAAATGAAGGCCTTCTTCCTGAAGAAGTAGAAAACTACCTTAGGCCCAAATACTGCACTGCTACCAAGCATAGGTCTTATTTCACTCAGAATGGGAAAGGAAACTCCTGCCCAAGACCAGCTTCAAATATAAAGCAAAGTTTGTCTGTCATTATATGGGGCAAAAACACTGAGAAAACTCCTGTAATTTTGACTCAGGTGCAATGTGCCTATTTAAGACAGAAGATGGGCTAGAACACAAAGAATACCCCTTATCCCTAATGTAAGCTTAACAGAGAAGTATAAGGATGGGGAGGCATGGGAGCATAGACAGAGACTACCTCTGTATTTCTCATAGACGGAGGGGGATAAAAGTTGGTGGCAGAGAACAAAAACTAAAAAAAACCCTCTGACATCAAAGTCCCTACCCCACACATAAGGAGATGGAAGCCCACCACTGGAGGAATTTGAAGATTGGATCACTGACATTAAAAACAGTCAAAGTAAAAACAAAACCCAAATAAACTTCATTTCTTGCCTGGACTACTTTAAAATCCTGAAAAAGAAAAGGTATGCTCATTTTAAGACATAGATACCACCTATCTCAGAATTTACTATTTTACACATAATGTCCAGCATTTGATAAAAATGAATATATTTTTGTGAGATACAAAAAAAAATCAGGAAAAAAAATAACCCAACATATTCTTAAAAAATAAAGCAATCAAAAGAACCTGACTCAGATGAACCACAACCCACGATAAGGTAATGAAGTTAAAAAACAAAAAACAGGATTCTCATGATGGCAGCATGAGTAGAATGGTGAAAATCTCCTCCCAAAACCATATATACTTTGAAAATACAGCAAATACAACCATTCCTAAAAGAGTGACCAGAAGATACAGTACACCAGCCAGGCTACATCTACATCTGTGAGAACTCAACATCTACATGAAAAGGGTAAGATACAAAGCCCTGAGGCATCAGACCCCATGCACTCCTCCCATGCCAGCTCACCAATGGGAGGAAAGAATCAGAAGTTGGGAGGGAGTGGAAACACAGGACTGTTAAACAACCAGAACTTCAGGCACCCTAAACCCCTGGGTGGCAACGAAGCACCTAAGCCTCTCACGGCAATAAGCAGCCTGCAATTCATTCTCCACCACCGGCACTGCAAGGGAGCTGGCAGATCCACCAGTGCTGCAGCACTGCAAGCGAATTGGCTGATTCACCATTGCTGCGGAGCAAGTGGGGAGCAGCCCAGCCCACAGCAACCACACAGAGGCTCCTCCCAGTGTGCGGCTAACCAGGCCAGAACCATAGGCTGCCAACTGCCCACAGTTGACTGACACAGACAGCAGAGACGAGTTCAGAGGCCACAAGACACAAAGAGGCTTTATTCTCACGGCAAACACGTGCTGCTTGCCTGCAACCCCCTCCAGTGCCTTAGGCCATCCAGATGACCGCCCTGCCAACAGCAGCTCAGGGGATTAATCTAGAGGCTTCTCCCTGCATGTGGCCAACCAGGACAGGCAGAGGAAGCTGGTGTGGAACTGGGAAAGCACCTAGGAGCTCTGTTCTCCTGGCGAACATGTGCTGATCACCAGCAACCACTGCCAGTGCCCTAGGCTATCTTGAGGGCCACCCTGCCCACAGCAGCTTTGAGAATCAATCCAGAGGCTGCCCCCTGTGCGTGGCTGATTGGCACAGGCAGAGGAAGTCAGCACAGAGTCCGGAAAGCATGTAGGAGCTCTGTTCTTGTGGTGAACACGTGCTCATCACCTGCAACCACCACCAGTGCCCTAGGCCTCCGAGGGCCACCCCACCCATGGAAGCTCAGGTGATTAATCTAGAGGCTACCTCCTGCATGCGGCTGACTGGCACAAGCAGAGGAAACTGGCATGGAGTCCAGGAAGCATGTTGGGGCTCTGTTCTCATGGTGAACATGCGCTGATCATTTGCAATCATGGCCAGTGCCCTAGGCCATCCTGAGGGCTGCCCCGTCCATGGCAGCTCAGGGGATCAAGCCAGAGGCTACTCCCTGTGTGCAGTTGCATGGCACAGGCAGCGAAGACCAGCAAGGAATCCTGAAAGCCTGAAGGGGCACCGTTCTCACGGGAGAACACATGCCACTTGCCTGCAAACCCCACCAGTGCCCTAGGTAATCCCGAGGGCGGCCCTGTACATGGCAGCTCAGGGGATTAACCCAGAGGCTGCTCCCTGTGTGTGGTTGACTGTCACAGGGATCTGAGACAGGCAAGGTGAACAAGCAGGAAGGGACTTTGTTCTCCCAGTGGACATGCATGCCACTTGCCAGTGATCACTTCCATCACCATGAAACTTGTTCAGTCCAAAATCACTCAACCCCAGAGAGAGGGCCAGGTGAGACCAAAATCACCAATGTTCCTGAAAAGTAATTCAAAATAAAAGTCATAAGCCTGCTGATGGACCTGCAAAGAAATATGCAAAAGCTAAGGGATGAGTTCCAGAGGGAGATAAGAGAAATGAAACAAACAATGGAAGGATTTAAGAGCAGACTGGATGAGGTGCAAGAGATTGTTAATGGAATAGAAATCAGAGAACAGGAATACAGAGAAGCTGAGGCAGAGAGAGATAAAAGGATCTCTAGGAATGAAAGAATATTAAGAGAACTGTGTAATCAATCCAAATAGAGCAATATTCACATTATAGGGGTACCAGAAGAAGAGATAAAAAGGGATAGAAAGTGTCTTTGAAGAAATAATTGCCCAAAACTTCCACAAGATGTAGAAGGAAATAGTCTCTCAGACCATGGAAGCCTACAGATCTTCCTACAAGGGACCCATGGAGGACAATATCAAGACATACAATATTTAAAATGGCAAAGATCAAAGACAAGGACAGAATATTAAAAGCAGCCAGAGAGAGAAAAATGATCACCTACATAGGAAAACCCATTAGGCTATCATTAGACTTCTCAGCAGAAACCATACAGGCCAGAAGAGAATGGCATGATATATTTAATGCAATGAAACAGAAGGGCCTCAAACCAAGAATACTATATATAGCAAGGTTATCATTTAAATTGAATGCAGAATTAAACAATTCCAAGATAAGAAAAAGTTGAGGGAATTTACTTCCCGCAAACCATCTCTTCAGTGTATTTTGGAGAGACTGTTGTAGGTGGAAGTGCCCCTAAGGCTAAGCAGGTGTCACCAGAGAAAGTAAAACAACAGCAAAGAAAGCAGACAAACCAAATACTAAATAAATGCAAAATAAAATCAGCTGTACACAAAATCAGTCTAGGGAAACACAAAAGAGTACAGAATAAAACACCTAACATATAAAGAGTGGAGGAGGGAGAAAAAGAAGGGAGAGAAATAAAGAATCATTAGACTGTGTTTATAATAGCATAATAAGTGAGTTAAGTTAGACAGATAGTAAGGAGGCTACCCTTAAACCTTTGGTAACCACAAATCCAAAGTCTGCAATGGCAATAAGAACATATCTATCGATAATCACCTTCATGTAAATGGACTGAATGCACCAATTAAAAGACACAGAGTAAGAGAATGGACAAAAAAACAAGACCCATCTATATGCTGACTACAAGAGACTCACCACAAACCCAAAGACATACACAGACAAGAAGTGAAGGGATGGAAAAAGACATTTCATGCAAAAAATAGAGAGAAAAAAGCAAGTGATGCAGTACTTGTATCAGAAAAAATAGACTCCAAAACAAAGAAAATGACAAGCGATAAAGAAGAAAATTACATAATGATAACGGGGTCAATTCAACAAGATGATATACTATTATAAATATCTATGCACCCAAAACCAGAGCACTGACATATGTGAAACAGATACTAACAAAATTAAAGGAGGAAATAGAGTGCAATGCATTCATTTTAGGAAACTTCAACACACCACTCACTCCAAAGAACAGATTAAACAGACAGAAAATAAGTAAAGACACAGAGGCACTAAACAACACACTAGAACAGATGGGCCTAAAAGACATCTACAGAACTCTACACCAAAAAGCAGCAGGATACACATTCTTCTCAAGTGGACATGGAACATTTTCCAGAATAGACCATATACTAGAACACAAAAAGAGCCTCAGTAAATTTAAAAAGATTGAAATTGTACCAACAAACTTTTCAGATTGCAAAGGCATAAAACTAGACATAAATTGTATAAAGAAAACAAAAAGGCTCACCAACACATGGAGGCTTAACAACATGCTCTTAATAATAAATGGATCAATGACCAAATTAAAAGAGATCAAGTAATACATAGAGACAAATTAAAATAATAGCACAACACCCCAACTTCTGTGGGACCCTGAAAAGGCAGTTCTAAGAGAAAAGTATATAGCAATCCAGGTCTATTTAAAGAAGGAAGAATAATCCCAAATGAATAGACTAAATTCAGAATTATTGAAACTGGAAAAGGAAAACAAATGAGGCCCAAAGTCAGCAGAAGGAGGGACATAATAAAAAATCAGAGAATAAAAAAATAAAATTGAGAAGAATAAAGCAATAGAAAAAAATCAATGAAACCTAGAGCTGGTTCTTTGAGAAAATAAACAAAATAGATAAACCCCTAGCCAGACTTATTAAGAGAAAAAGAGAATCTACACACATAAACAGAATCAGAAATGAGAAAGGAAGAATCACTATGGACACCACAGAAATACAAGTAATTACTAGAGAATACCATGAAACTCTATAGGCTAACAAACTGGATAACCTAGAAAAATGGATAACTTTCTAGAAAAATACAACCATCCAAGACTGACAAAGGAAGAAACAGAAAATCTAAACAAACCAATTACCTGCAACAAAATTGAATCAGTAATAAAAAAACAATAGGCCCATACCAGATGGATTCACCACTGAATTTTATCAGACATTTAGAGAAGACATAATACCCATTCTCTTTAAAGTTTTCCAAAAAATAGAACAGGAGGTAATACTCCCAAACTCATTCTATGAAGCCAGTATCACTCTAGTACCAAAAACAGGCATAGACACCACAAAAAAGAAAACTACAGACCAATATCCCTGATGAACATAGATACAAAAATACTCAATAAAATGTTAGCAAACAGAATTAAAAAATACATCAAGATCATACACCATGATCAAGTGGGATTCATCTCAGGGATGCAAGGATGGTAAACATTCAAAAATCCATCAACATCATCTACCATATCAACAAAAAGGACAAAAACCACATGATCATCTCCATAGATACTGAAAAGCATTCGACAAAATTCAACACCCATTCATGATAAAAACTGTCAACAAAATGGGTATAGAGGGCAAGTACGTCAACATAATAATGGCCATATATGACAAATCCACAGCCAACACAATACATAAGAGTGAGAAGCTGTAACCTTTTCTTTTAAGATGGGGAAAAAGAGACGGATGCCCACTCTCCCCACTTTTATTCAACATAGTACTGGAGAACCTAGCCACAGCAATAAGACAACACAAAGAAATAAAAGGCAATCAGATTGGTAAGGAAGAAGTCAAACTGCCTGTTTGCAGATGACCTGATATTGTACGTAAAAATCCTAAAGATTCTACTCCAAAACTACTAAAACTAATATCTGATTTCAGCAAAGTTGTAGGATACAAAATTAATACACAGAAATCTGTTGCATTCCTATATACTAACTAGCAGAAAGAGAAATCAGGAAAACAATTCCGTTCACATTTCACCAAAAAGTATTAAATACTTAAGAATAAACCTAACCAAGGAAGTGAAGGACCTGTATTCTGAAAACTACAAGACACTCATGAGAGAAATTAAAGAAGACACCAATAAATGGAAACACATCCTCTTCTCATGGATAGGAAGAATTAATATTGACAAAATGGCCATCCTGCCCAAAGCAATTTACAGATTCAATGAAATCCATATCAGAATTCCAACACCATTCTTCAATGAACTAGAGCCAAGAAATATAAAATTCACATGGAACCAAAAAATTACTGTGAATAGCCAAAGGAATCTTGTGAAGGAAGAATATAGAAGGGGGGATTATGTTCCCCGACTTCAAGCTCTACTACAAAGCCACAGTAAAGAAGAAGACAATTTGGTACTGGCATAAGAACAGACCCATAGACCAGGGGGACAGAATAGAGAGTCCATATATTAACCCAACCATATATGGGCAATTAATATACAATAAAGGAGCCATGGATATACAATGGGAAAATAGCAGCCTCTTCAACAGCTGGTGTTGGAAAAACTGGACAGCTACATGCAAGAGAATGAAACTGGATCATTGTCTAACCCCATACACAAAAGAAAACTCAAAAGGGATCAAAGACCTGAACGTAATTCATGAAAACATAAAACTCTTAGAAAAAACATAGGCAAAAATCTTTCAGATATAAACATGAGTAACTTCTTCATGAACATATCTCCCTAGGCAAGGGAAACAAAATAAAAAATGAACAAGTGGTTCTATATCCAAGTAAAAAGCTTCTATACAGCAAAGGACACCATCAGTAGAACAAAAAGACATCCTTCAGTATGGGAGAATATATTCATAAATGACATAGCCGATAAGGGGTTTACATCCAAAATATATAAAGAGCTCACACACCTCAACAAACAAAAAGCAAATAGACCAATTAAAAAAATGGGCAGAAGATATGAACAGACACTTCTAGAAAGAAGAAATTCAGATGGCCAACAGGCCCATGAAAAGATGCTCCACATCGCTTATCATCAGAGAAATGCAAATTAAAACCACAATGAAATATCACCTCATACAAGTTAGGAGGGCCAACATACAAAAGACAAACAACAACAAATGTTGACAAGGATGTGGAGAAAGGGGAACCCTCCTACACTGCTGGTGGGAACGTAAATTAGTTCAACCATTATGGAAAGCAGTATGGAGGTTCCTCAATAAAGTCAAAGATAAATACCATTTGACCCAAGAATTCCACTCCTAGGTATTTAGCCTATGAATGAAGGAACCCAGTTTAAAAAGTCATATTCACCCCTATGTTTATCGCAGCACTATTTACAGTAACCAAGAAATGTAAGCAACCTAAGTGTCCATCAGTAGCTGAATGGATAAAGATGTTGTACATATACACAATGGAATATTATTCAGCCATAAGAAGAAAAATCCTACCATTTGCAACAACATGGACGGAGCTAGAGGGTATTATGCTCAGTGAAATAAGCCAGGCAGAGAAAAACAAGTATCAAATGATTTCACTCATCTGTGGAGTATAAGAACAAAGGAAAAACTGGAGGAACAAAATAGCAGCAGACTCACAGAACCCAAGAATGGGCTAACAGATACCAAAGGGAAAGGGACTGTGGAGGATGGGTGGGAAGGGAGGGATAAGGGGGTAAAAAAGGGCATTACTATTAGCACACATAACGTAGGGTTGTGGGACACAGCGAAGGCAGTATAACACAAGAGAAGACAAGTAGTGATTCTATAGCATCTTACTAAGCTGATGAACAGTGACTGTAATGGGGTATGTGATGGGGACTTGATAACAGGGGGAGTTTAGTAGCCATAGTGTTGCTCATGTAATTTCACATTAATGATACCAAAATAAAAATAAGTAAAAATAAAAATAAACTCTTTCTGATGTTAAACGATCTAATGGAAAAGGTGAATGACATGAATAGATAATGAATATTAACAGAGAAATGAAAATTGTAAGGATCCAATAGAAAGGCCTTGGATAATTCCCAAATATTAGAAAATAAGAGTCTTTTGATTGAGTCATTAATATATTTGTAATACCCCCTTGGTCTCAGACTTGTGGCACTTCTTTCATGATAGCTCAAAGGGACAGTGTTCCTTGAACCCTGGGATGGAGCTGCAGGACTTCCTATTACCTAGTCTCCACTGCATTCTATTAACTTAACAAGTCACTAAATTCATTCCAGATTCTATAAGAGGGGAAATGGACTCCCATTTTCTCTTTCAATGGGAATAGTAGCAAAGACATTTTAGTTATTTTTAATCTCTCATTATATATTCCCCACCCCCTCATCCACATTCATTGGTTAACCAGTCATAGGCATAATGACCAATTAAAAATATTCAAATGTAAGTAACTTCAGAGGGGAATTAAGTGTAAACATTATAAGTCTAAACTAAAAGAAAAGGCAAGTCAGAGGAAATAACATTTTTATTGTCCTTTTTTTGGTGTCATGTAAATAATTGTCTGTGTTTTACACTGTAATGAAAGATAATATATCAGGCCAAGAACTTGCTATACTTATTACCTAAATAAGTTTCTAACTTATTTTCTGACATTTAACTCCCAGTTATTTACTTTATGCCACAATTTATTGATGAATTTATTATTTTAGAATAAAAGATTATTGTCAAAAACATGTTTCACTATTTTACATTATCCAAGGTGTTTCACACTTCATCTTATCTTTTATCTCCATTATCTAAAACAAAAGTTAAAATAAAAACAAATTCAAGCAACAAGTTATTTCACTTATTTTGTGGCAAAACCTTGTCTAAGTGATTTTATTCCCTGTGGATTTAATGAATTATCTGAACTGGTTGGTATTCCTGACGGCCTTGTTGGAAAGAAACATTAGGAGACATGTTTAAGTTTTAAACAGCTGAAGCAGTCATATTAGAATCTTCCAGAATAAGCTTATTATGGTACTTCATGCTTTTATATTTAAACTGTTTTTATTGCCAATAAAATCTTAAATGCTGAGAAGATAGTGTGAGCCCATAAGCCAAATGTTGAAAAGAAGGACATTTTTACTCGGATTCTATTTTTATTACTTAACGGTTTCTCCCAAAAGTCATGAAAAAGCATTGTTATTCATATTTATGACTGATTCTGAATCTACGGAAATGAAATAACTTTGCCATTTTGTACATATTTAGAAGTGGAAAAAGTTTTGAATAATTTTGTCAGGTATGTTGTATAGAACATTTTGTTGTCTTAAAACGTATTAAATTTGAGAATTTTAAAAAAGAATGCAAATAATATGATCACTGAATATATTAATCAGAAATGCCACTTAAAGCAGGAAATTAGTAACATCACTTATTTATCAAACAGGAATATGTGTGTTATAATTGTGGCTTTTATGATATCAGATACACAGAAAACTTTACATATGACGAATTATAACTGTAGTAATCACTGAGACTTATGTGTTTAATTTCATGCCTTTGTAATATTGATTTTGGTTGTTAAGGAATACAATTATTTGTCTTTATTCATTTAGCAAACAATTGTCATTTGAGTAAAATTTGGTTCACAGTGGTTAGATTTACTAAACTTCTGGTCAGCAATTCATTGTAATATAGGCTCAAAAACTACAAGTGACATTTAGTAATACTTCAATACCTCTTCTAGTGATGGGATGTAGTGCTGGCCTATAATTCATGTTGTAATTTAACTGTCTAAATGTGTTTAGGCACTTGGATCAGTAAACCACCTTCTAAAGTATAGAAGGTCCTTGCAAGTCATTGAACTAAAACATACTCTGAACCTGTCCACATCTGCATTTTTTTGGTCATCATTTGTGTTTTCAACCTTAGCTTACTTTATTTAATAGTTTCACACATCAGTTTATAGAACACTTTGAGGAGTATGTTCCAGGAAAATTCTATCCTCTTCAGAAAAATTCTTAAGTACAGTACAAGTTTGAGGAAAAGTTTAATTTTAACAAATGAACAGGTATATTATGTGACTCCAGTTTAAATTACAGCATGTGCAATCTTTGTTAATGTTCTTTTATATTTAAATCAAAGCATTTATTTCACATACAAAATTAGAAATGTTAATTACTAACACATTTAAGAGAAATAAAATGTAATTATTTCTTGCCCTACTGCACAAAGATTTGTTAAATGAAAGGCCCTGTTAATTTAAAAGCCATTACAGGTTATTAATCTTAATAGTTACAATACTTATTGAGAATAAATTGCTTAAATCTTTAATTAAAAGTTGAATAATCATTAAAACTATATAATTTGTAAGGGAAAGGGTTTTGAGTTTAAACACTTTTCTAACTTAATACCAAGTCTATTTAAAATTTAGTTACACTACAATGAGTTTCAGAATGCTAGTTTTGAACTAACAGCTTTAGAGATGCTCACATCTCTACACTTAAAAAGATAAGCTTTTCTCTACTTTGATGCTAATATACAGCACATCAAATTTTGTTTTTATCTACTAAGTCGCATCACTGACACCTATAACTTTGCTCTTTTAAAACAGCAATTGCCAAAGCATAACCCCACTCAAACTAGACGCATTTCTGATTTTTGATGAATTCTTAGTATGCTTTACTATGCTGTTTGGACAGGTTGAAAGTCAAGAAGAAACAATCATACATAGAGAAATAAACCCATGAAAATGACCAGCAATTACAACGTGCCAACATATTAAAAATGAGTGTATTTTTAAATGAAACTTTGAAGGGAACACACTGAACTAAGGCTCTGTGTATATATGAATGAAAGAAACCAGAAATCAGTAGGAAACCAGAAAATATAAAACAGCTTGTAGAAAATATGCTGCCCCTAGGATTTATATTTTTACATGAATAGCAGCTAGGAATGAGAATCAGTTAACAATGGGAATATCTTTCACAGATGTCTATCCACTTTAAAGACAAACTGAGCCATGATTCCTACATAAGAAAACAATTACTTGAGAGAGAGTTAAAGATGATGGTGTGAGAAGTGAGACAGAAATCTCTTCCTAAAGCCACATATAATACAAAAATACAGGAAAAACAACTAATCACAAAAGAGTGACCAGAAAGAAGACTGCAACACAATTCCTATATCTGAGGAAACAGAAGAACACACAGAAAAGAGTAAAGTAGCAAAGCCATGATCTGGGAGGACTCAAGCACTCCCCTCAACCGAGTTCACCAGCAGGAGGAAAAGAAATGGAGTGGGGATGGATTAGAAGCCCAGGACTGCTGAATACTCACCCCTGGAGATCTGTTTTGGGAGCACAACCCAACATAACATGGTTCTCTGGAGATCTGTGGGGTTGGAAAGCAAAGACAGGCAGAAGACCCAGAGAGACTGAGATTCCAGCTGCTTCTGGAGAACAGGTAACCACAACTGGCTGCTCTGGGACAAAAAAAAGGCAGTAACTTTGAAAGATATCCCATTAGTGAGAGGGTAGCTAAAAGGGAAAATCACCTGAAGCTCCTGAAATTCCCATCCGGTTGAGCTAAGTTTGCTGGGACAATTCTTTCCACCTGTCCTTTCTCCTGAGAAGCAGGCTTTGTGTAATCCTTGCCCTTTTAGCTTGCTGCTCAGGAAAAAGGACAGGTGGAAAGAATTGTCCCAGCAAACTCAGCTCAACAGGTTGGGAACTTTCAGGAGCTTCAGGTGATCCATCCTCCTGACTGGTGATGCATGCCAAGGCTCCCCCACTGCAATATGCAGACTGCCACTCCTTTCTCCTGGATGGCAAAAGTTTGCAAACCTGCTGACCACACATCACACCAGGACAGATGGATGGTGGCCCTGCCTATGGCAGCTACAGAGGTGTAATGCAGAGGGTCCTCCCTGTGCACTCGGCCTACTGGCCCTGGCAGTAGATGCAGGCACTGCAGCCAGGAACCAGGAAAAAGCTCTTTCCTTCTGGCAGGCACTGGCACTGATCACTTGCAACACCTGCTATTACTCTAGGTGCTTGGAAGATCCAGAGATTAGATCTTCTGGGCAATAGAGGTACCACCAACACAAACTTTTATTCCAGAGTAATCAATACAAATATGAAATGTCAAAATATATTGGTACAAACCAAAATCCCGCAAACACCTGAAAGAGGGCTAAGTGAAACTGAAATCACCAATGTTTTTGATAAAGATTTCAAAGTGAAATCATAAACATGCTCACAGAGCTACAAAAAATTATTCAAGATCTCATGGAGGACTTCAAGAAAGAGATAGAAAGTTTGAATAACAGAGTAACAGAAATTAAACATAGAATGGAGGGATTTAAAAGCAGATTAGATGAAGTAGAGGAGACAGCAAATGAAATAGTAATTACAGAAAAGGAATACAAAGAATCAGAGGCAGAGAGATAAAAAGAATCTCTAGGAATTAAAGATTAATAAGAGAACTATGTAACCAATCCAGATGGAACAATATTTGCATTATACAGGTACCAGAAGTAGAAGAAAGAGAAAAAAGGAGAGAAAGTCTCTTTGAGGAAAAAATCACTGAAAAATTCCCCATTCTGGTGAAGGAAATAGTCTATCAGGTCATAGAAGTGGATATATCTCCCAACACAAGGGACCCTAGGAAGACAACAACAAGAAAAAAAATAATTAAAATGTTGATGACCAAGGGCAAGGACAGATATTAAAAGCATCCAGCGAGAAAAAAAGATAACCTACAAAGAAAAACCCATCAGGCTATCATCAGATTCTCAGCAGAAACCTTATAGGCCAGAAGCGAGTGGCATGATAAATTTATGGAATGAAACAGAAGGGCCTTGAACAAGAATACTCTACCCAGCAAGATTTTCATTTAAATTTGAGGCAGAGATTAAACAATTTCCAGATAAACAAAAGTTGAGAGAATTTACCTCCCACAAATCATCTCTGCAGTGTATTTTGGAGGGACTGCTATAGATGGAAGTTGTCCTAAGGCTAAATAGCTGTCATCAGAGGAAATAAAACCACGGTAAAGGAAGTAGACATATTAATTAATAAACAAATTCAATGTTAGATCAACCACCCACAAAGTCAGCCAAGGAAGACACAAAGAGTACAGACTATGATACTTAATATAAAAAGAGTGGAGGAAGAGGAAAAGAAGTAAGAAAAAAAAGAACCTTTAGATTGTCTTTGAAGTAGTATACTAAGGGAGTTATGTTAGAAACTTAGAAAGTAAGGAAACCTCTGGTAACCACAAATCAAAAGCCTGCAATGGCAATAAGTACATATCTATTGATAATCACCCTAAATGTAAATGGACCGGATACACCAATCAAAAGACATAGAGTCACTAAGTGGATAAAAAAACAAGACCGATCTTTATGCTGCCTGCAAGAGATTCATTTCAAACCCAAAGACATACACAGACTAAAAGTAAAGGGACGGAAAAAGATATTTCATGCAACTAAAAGGGGAAAAAAGCAGGAGTTGCAGTGCTTTTATCATGCAAAATAGACTCCAAAACAAAGAAAGTAAGATGAGACAAAGAGGGATGTTACATAATGATAAAGGGGCCAGTCCAACAAGAGGATAGAACCACTGTAAGTATCTATACACCCAACATAGGATCACCCAAACGTGCAAAAATACTAACAGAATTAAAGGGGGAAATAGAATGCGATACATACATTTGAGGATACTTCAAAACACCACTCACTCCAAAGGACAGATCAACCAGACAGAAAATAAGTAGGAGACAGAGGCATTGAACACCACATTGGAAAAGAAGGACCTAACAGACATCTACAGAACACTCCACCCAAAAGCAGCAGGATACACATTCTTCTCAAGTGCACATGGAACATTTTCCAGAATAGATCACATACTAGGCCACAAAAAGAGCCTCAGTAAATTCAGAATGATTTAAATTGTACCAACCAGCTTCTCAGATCACAGAAA
Organism: Smutsia gigantea; assembly: GCA_032199065.1. Classification (NCBI taxonomy): domain Eukaryota; kingdom Metazoa; phylum Chordata; class Mammalia; order Pholidota; family Manidae; genus Smutsia; species Smutsia gigantea. The sequence continues at coordinate 46,033 of JAVSCE010018975.1, forward strand.
TATGAAACTAGAAATAAATTATTCAAGGAAAATCTAAAAGCCCACAAACACATGGAGGCTTAAAAACATGCCCCTAAATAATCAATGGATACATGACCAAATAAAAACAGAGATCAAGCAATATATGGAGAAAAATGAAATCAATAACTCAACACTGCAAAATCTGTGGGACACAATGAAGACTGTGGTGAGAGGGAAATATATTGTAATACAGGCATACGTCAGGAAATGAGAACACTCCCATATGAACAGTCTAAACTCACAATTAATGAAACTAGAAAAAGAAGAACAAAGGAGGCCCAAAGTCAGTAGAAGGAGGGACATAATAAAGATAAGAGCATAAATAAATAAAATAAAATAAACAAAACAATAGAAAGAATCAATGAAATCAGGAGCTAGTACTTTAGAGAAAATAGATTAAACCCCTAGCCAGACTTATCAAGAAAAAAAGAGTATATACACATAAACAGAATCAGAAACAAAGAAGGAATACTCACAACAGATACTGAAGAAATACAAAGAATTATTAGAGAATACTATGAAAAATGTTATTGCAATAAATTGAACAACCTAGTGAAATGGACAATTTCCTAAAAAAAAAAAAAAAAACACTCTTCCAAGACTGACCCAGGAAGAAACAGAAAATCTGAAGAAATTACAAGCAATGAAATTGAACTGGAAATCAAAAAACTACCATAGAACAAAATCCATGCACCAGATGGCTTCACTGCTGAATTTTATCAAACATGCAGAGAAGACATAATACACAGCCTCAGTAAAGTTCTCCAACAGCAGAAGAGGAGGGAATACTTCCAAACTCATTCTATGAGACCAGCATAACACTAATACCAAAACCAGGAAAAGACACCACAGAAAAGGAAAATTAGAGACCAATATCCCTGATGAACATGGATGCAAAAATCCTTAAGCAAATATTAGTAAACCTAATTCAAAAATACATAAAAAAGACCATTGTTCATGATCAAATGGCATTTATTCAAGGGATAGAAGGATCGTACATTATTTGAAAACCATCAACCTCATACACCAAAACCAACAAAAATGACAAAAATCACATGATCATCTCAACAGATGCTGAAAAGCACTGGTCAAAATTGAACACCCACTCATGATAAAAACTCTCAACAAAATGGGTATAGAGGGAAAGTACCTCAACATAATAAAGGCCACATATGACAAACCAACAGCTAACATAATACTTAATAGAAAAAAGCTGAAAGCTTTTCCTCTAAGATTGGGAACAAGACAAGGATGCCACTTTTCCCACTATTATTCAACAGAGTACTGTTAGTCCAAGTCACAACAGTCAGACAACACAAAGAAATAAGAGGCATCCAAGTTGGTAAGGAAGAACTTAAAGTGTCACAGTTTGCAGATGATATGATATTGTACAAAGAAAACCCTAAAAAATCCACCCAAAACAACTAGAACTAATAACTGAACTTAGCAAAGTTGCACGATACAAAATTAATAGACAAAATCTGTTACATTCCTATATACTAATGATGAACTAGAAGAAAGAGAAATCAGGAAAACAATTACAATCACAACTGCATCAAAAAGAATAAAATACCTAAGAATAAATCTAACGAAGGAGGTTAAAGACCTATACCCTGAAAACAACAAGACACTTATGAGAGAAATAAAAGAAGATACCAACAAATGGAAATATATTCCATGCTCACAGACAGGAAGAATTAATATCGTCAAAATGGACATCCTGCCTAAAGCAATCTACAGATACAATGCAATCCCTATCAAAATACCAACAGTATTCTTCAATGAACTCGAACAAATAGTTCTAACATTTATATGGAACCACAAAAGACCCCAAACAGCCAAAGCAATCCTGAGAAGGAAGAATAAAGCAGGGGGATTATGCCCCCCAACTTCAAGCTCTACTACAAAGCCACAGTAATCAAGACAATTTGGTACTGGCACAAGAACAGACCCATAGACCAATGGAACAGACTAGACAGCCCTGATATAAACCCAACCATATATGGTAAATTAATATATGATAAAGGAGCCATGAACATACAATGGGGAAATGACAGCCTCTTCAACATCTGGTGTTGGCAAAACTGGACAGCTACATGCAAGATACTGAAACTGGATTATTGTTTAAACACAAACACAAAAGTAAACTCAAAATGGATCAAAGACCTGAATGTAAGTCATGAAACCATTAATCTCTTAGAAGAAAACATAGGCAAAAATCTCCTGAATATGAGCATGAGCATCTTCTTCCTGAATGCATCTCCTTGAGCAAGAGAAAAAAAAGCAAAATTGAACTCATGGGACTACATCAAACTAAAAATTTTCTGTACAACAAAGGACAACATCAACAGAACAAAAAGGCATCCTACAGTATGGGAGAATATATTTGTAAATTACATATCTGACAAGGGGTTAACATCCAAAATATATAAAGAACTCACATCCCTCAACACCCAAAAAGCAAATAACCTGATTTAAAAATGGGCAGAGGATATGAAGGGACAGTTCTCCAAAGAACAAATTCAGATGGCCAACAGACACATGAAAAGATGCTCCACATCCGCAATCATCAGGGAAATTCAAATGAAAACCACAATGAGATATCACCTCACACCAGTAAGGATGGCCAGCATCCAAAAGACTGGGAACAACAAATGGTGGCCAGTATGTGGAGAAAGGGGAACCCTCCTACACTGCTGGTGGGAAAGTAAACTTGTTGAATCATTGTGGGAAGAATACGGAGGTTCCTCAAAAAACTAAAAATACAAATACCATTTGACCCGGGAATCCCACTCCTTGGAATTTACCCAAAGAATACAACTTTTCAGATTCAAAAAGACATATGAACCCCTATGTTTCTCACACTATTTACAATAGCCAAGATATGGAAGCAACCTAAGTGTCCATCAGTAGTTGAACCTTAAAAAAAAATCAAACAGAAAAACAATGAAAACGAAAACAGTTAATTCCTACAGATACACACATATATACACATACAGAAAACTTTTTCATTTCCAATTCCATGATAATTGATAACATTTGGCTTGAAAGAAATACAACTGAGGAAATGTACATTCCAGGATGGGGTTTTCTATTTTTCCTGAGAATGTATTTTACTGGGTTACAACTAAGTTCTATTTGACAAAGGATGTAGAACTTCAGTTGAAATCTGTAGGTTTAGGTGCTTGCAATATTCAAAGCAAATAGCCACTCACGTGCCCATGTATGACTGCCTTTTCTACTTAACAATGTTTCAGCAAGTATGAATGTTTAAATGATTCAGTAACTGCCATCTCTTAGACTGCAAACTAAAAGCAAAGTTCAGTATTATTGAAACATTCAATACATTCAAGCAACTAAATGAGAACCAGAACTAAATGGAATCCACGCATTCCTCTATATTTTGTTTTCAGATGGCTGTTTTTCATGTATTAATAATGATTACAATAAGTTTATAAGTATTCTACCTACAAATTTGTTCTTGAACTCTGCAAATTTGCACCTTAATTGATAATTTTCTTACCTCAGAAATCTGTATGATGAATTTGAAGGCTAGGAAAGCTTTTAGGGAGAAAGATACAACTGAGTAAATAAAATGCTGGCAAATTCCAAACAAACAAACAAAAAAAGAATCATATTTTAAAATGTTATTTTTAACTAATTGTGCTCAAATTTGCAATAAAATCACTATTGAATTATTAAATCATTATATAATAGTTATTAAATAATAATTGTATTACAAATTTAACCATAAGGATTATTTGATCTCCTAATGTGATGGCACTAGTTACACATATTCCCAGACTGCTTTTAGTTCTCAATGTCAACCCATCATGGTTTTGAATCCAGTGAGATTGGCAGGTAGTG
>JAVSCE010018976.1:0-95867 GCA_032199065.1 Smutsia gigantea
AAAAAAAAGAGCAAGGAAACTATGCCAAAGATAAAAGATAATATACCTAATATTTTGAAATGGCATAATTAATAAATTATGTCAACTATTCCTATTTTATTATCTGCTTTTAAAATATACTTTTATCTCACATCAGGGTCAGATGGTGTAGAGTTCAGCAATTAGATAGTTCTACACAGCAATCCTGTAGGCTGCTAATGTCACTTTACTAACAGTCTGCATTTTGAGTCTACCCCATGGCACATCTGTTCCAGAGGGAGGCTTAGTGATGTGCCAGAAAACAAAAGAAGGATGTGAAGAAGGCTGGGAAAAAGAAAGATTACCCTTTTGTCATGTACAATCAGCTATCTCTATAATTTCAAAAAATATGCTTTAATTATTAATTAAAATTATTATTTAAAAGCTAGTATCCTCTTTTTTGGACACTCCAGCTTTATTACTTAAGTTCCTAATAACTTAATACCTTTCACTATTAGTCATTCTATCCTTTATATAGGGAGAGGTAGTTTTCCTTTTTTGGCTGATAGCAATAACAACTCAAATACTCTAGATGAAATTCTAAGTTGCTAGGCCTTGAAAGTTTAGTTGTTGAAAGTCTTCCAAATCTCTCAACACTAGTAAAAAAAACTATCAATTATAAAAAGACACTCACAAGCAATCAAAGGGAAAAGAGGCTGAACATGGGAGTAAGGGAGTCTATTAAGAGATTTATAATGAATACTTAATCATTAAAAGACCCTGACATTGGCTAACTTTACTGCTGTTTTCATATGGCTCTCTTATACTAATCCCAAATCCTGACATTCAGGTGAAAAGAAAAGTTGAGAAAATTAGCATTCTCTTTGCTGGAATGCAAAGATTCTTATTCTGGATTCTTAGATTCCTAGGGCATCCATGGAAGAGCTTGAGCAAGTGTATGAACCTATTAAAATTGTTTGTAAAAATTCTATATACATGTCCTTTTTCTCTGGTGTTCATAGCTTTCTCATAATCTCCCTAAAAAGGTTAAAGACCACGTTGTGGGGTAGCAGTATAGATTAAAGAAGATTGACCACAAATTAGTAACAGCTCAAACTGGGTGATGGGTACATGGAAGTTTGTTATACTATTTTCTCTAATTTTGCACATGATTGAAGTTTTTGTAATTAAAAGGTTATTTTTTTTAAACTGCTCTGACAGGAATTCATTATGTACAAACAAGTTCTTGATAGAGGACTGTGCAATTATATCTGTCAATCTAAGTGAATTGCTGATGGAAGTAATAATTCTATCTTTCCTCATGTCATAAGGTAAATCAAAACGAAGGTAAGGGATTTGGAGTTTTATAAAACCTAAGTGCAGGAAACATAAGTGAGAAATCTTTCATGCCAAAATTTTCAATGATGCAAGTTACTTTACTTTTGAATTCTTCATTCTCTTCACAAAATGTCAAAATTTGACACAAAAGCAGGAAAGGAGAGGAAAGGTAACTAGCAAAGCAAAGACAAAGAAGGTGGTGGTTTGGTGCTTGAAGGGGAGGGAGAAAAGTGACAGGAATAAAGTGGTGGGTCTAATCAAATCACTTGAAAAGGCTGCAGCCTCTCAGAGTTAACCTTGCCAATCAGAGTGAGCAGGAGCGGGAGCTGGAGCATGTTCATGCACATTAAACTTTGCATGTGTCCTTGAACCTACGGTGCACTCCCTCCTCTCAAGCAGCCTGGGAGGGCTCCCTAATGATCACCCTTAGAGAGAACCTTGAATTCCATTAGAAAGCTCCTAGGGAAGGAGAAACCCTCAAGTGGCCGCTTGAACCACATAGACAGCTCATACCCTTTGCTGATATTAGATGTGAGCTCATGGGATTAAGTCTGCAAGTCCTGGAAAATTAAAAAGTCTGAACACACTGACAAATGCCATTATACCAACAAGAATACAAGGTATCTTTAAATCTTCTTTCTTTTCCTTTAAAAAGAGATGGCAAATATTTAAAACATAATACAATAAAGACTGGTTATTAAGTCAACAATGAAACTCTAACTGGTCTGGCTAAAATTCAACTAATATTATAATATTTACATTTGTACAGTGCTTTGCTATAAAATCATTCACCCAGTTGATGGCTTAGCACATTTTACACACAAACTATACCTTTAAATAAAAGGAAATATGAAGATCTTTCATGTCACATCTATTAAATTATTAGTTCTACCCTCTTCCATCTGTACTAATGAGAAGCTACCTCCTTGATGTACACTTAGTATCACATGTAGGCAGACTTAGACTCAACATGTAGGAGAAATTTCTAATAATTAGAGCTTTCTAAAATGGATCAGTACTTTGTGAAGTAAACAGATGTTCAGAGGCTAGGCTCAGAGGCTTAACCAACTTCTGGAAATGTAGCAGAGAGAATTCCTACATTAAGTGGGAGGTTGAACCTTCCTATTTTTTATAACTATGCTTTATTTGAAGTCACACAGTTAGTGGCAGAAAATAAATGGAATCTAGGTAACTTGACTCCATGTCTAGTTTTGCTAAATACAAGATTGTAAATCCCTCAAAGTCTTCAGGAAGAAAATACAATAGAGTGAGGTTAACTGGGTGAGGGAGGCAAAAATGCGATGAGGAACTGGAGAGCTCAAAGACTCTCAACAGAGGGCAGCAGCTACTCAGCTCTAGCTCTTTGTTGCCATGTGGGAATGTAACCAATTTGCCATATTTTCAGATTTTCAAAGATAATCCTAAAGTCTGTATTTTTCTGTGAAATTAACCAGTAGTTAATTACAAATAAAGCATGGGTAACACTATACATGCCAAACAAAAATAGATCTTTGGGCCCCATATGACCCATGCCAGTTTGTGACCATGAGACTTTCTTAAAAAACCCATTTCCAAACTACTGATATTTAAATCTTATTCTCTAGATTCTTCAAATTTATTAAAGTCTTTTTTGAAAAAATAAAACTATAAACTTTATGCTTTTATTAATTACAGTCTATGTATGTAATAGTAATATGTTTGACTTTTATAGATTATACTCCTGTTGCTGTATGGCAGTATTAAGTTGGCTTCTGTAAGATCAACACATTACAGTCTCATTGTTCACCTATGGTCCACAATAACTGTCAGGTTTTCTACAGATGATATTTGTGCATAATAAATCTCTATACATGTGTATATGAATTTGGCCAATAAATATTCTATAGCACTTATTTTGTAGAAAAATCATCTTTTCTTTGAAGAGTCATTTCTTTTTTTCCCCTAAAATTATCCTAATCCTATCTTTCTGGCATTATTAACCACTCTATATCAGTTAATCAAAAAGTAAGCTTAACTATTTCTAGACCGTACTCTGTTGACTCATGTGGGAACATTTTGTTACTCTGTATAATTCCGTCATCTTTAATTTGTCCTCATAATGTGACATTTAGAAGAACATTTTAGGCTATAACACTACACACAGCCAAATATATTTTATAACATGCATACATTTAAATAGTAAATCTCAGATATCACCAGTGAGCCACCATTTCAACATTCAAACAAGTTAGTTCTTTTAGGGCAGCTGACTGATCATTTTCTTGAGATCAGTGAGAAAGAATTGCCTGACTTTAAAAAGTTATGGAATTAAATGTTTATGAAAGTTACCAAAATCCTGCAGTTGAGGAAACTAAAGCTCAGAGAGGTTATGTAAGTTGCTTAAGGACACACAGCTAGTAAGTGGTAACCTGATCTGGTTCACACATCAGTATTTTCACTGCAGATTCTACTCTTTTCTTCTGCATTATGCTGCCAGCATGTTCAATCGCAGTGACTCAAAGCTTTTAGAATTCACAGCCATCTCATGTATTTCAGTTTAGGGCACAATCAACTTTGAAGTGTACAAAATGTTATGATTCAGTTTTTGGTAGTTAAGATGTTGAGAAACCTTTATGGCAAGGAAGGTGGATTACCCAGAGATAAAAGCCATTTCTTTTGTTTTCAAGCTTATGATAGTATAAGATGTCAACAATTTCTGGTTTACAGCAATAGCAAGGTAGAATGTAGCCAGGGGACCATTAAAAAGGAGCAATTTACTGTAGCAGGTCATAACACTTTGACAGTGTCCTATAATTCAGTTAGATGTAAAAATAAGATGACACTGGGTGTTCTCTGAACTCAAAGTAATTTGAACTTGATTCACACTGCACTGTGAGCCAGTGGTTCATTCTCAGATACAAACTTAGCAAAAGAAGTGACTAGTCAATATAAAAATGACAGAAAAAAATAATTTACTAAGGAAGATTATAAATTGTGAGAAAAGCAACATGGATTAAAAGTCATACTGAAGGGGAAAACCTGGTGAACAAAATGATGTCCATGTATATGAATTTCATTGCAAATAAGAAAATATAAAGGACATGAAGAACTTATTACTATAATCCTCATAAAATGTATCAGATGGCTGTGAACTCTACAAGCATTGAGTCACTGTGACCGAGTATGCTGGCAGCATATTGCAGGAAAAAAAAGCACGCAATCTGCAGTCAAAACACTCACGTGCAAGCTCTGGTTACCCTACTTACTAGCTGTGTGTCCTCAAGCAGTTTATATAATCTCTCTGAGTTTCAGTCTCCTCAACTGTGAAATGAGGATGATGCCACACAAACTCCTGTAAGGAAAAATTGAGCTTATATATATATATATCCATATTTTGTAGACTAGAAAAAATGATAAAAATATTTGATGCTTATATATTGGTTTAATCATTTTTGTTCACAATTTTCAGACTTCTTTTGCACTGACATGTGTCTTTCTTTAGCCCAGAAACTCAGGCTACACTTTTTGGAGATGAAGAGATTTCTTTGCATAAGGGTATAAATACATTTGTGTTATCAGTCAACAAATATTTACAGAAAGAATCCAAAGCACCCAGGACTTAAATAGCTTGGTACACAGTGAGGAGTAGACTTAGCCTCTACCTTCAAAATCCATTATAGGGGAAACTCTTTTTTAAAACAAAATCTTATTCAGAAGCCTACTCTTAAAATAGGTAAAAGTTGAAGTGGGGAAACATCTAGGTACCTCAGTGGAGATTCACAGAGCACTTTGAAAGCCACCAAGCTCATAGGTAGGCCGTCCCCCCACATTTTGTGTGCCCAGGTCAAGAATACAAATGGGGATCTCCAGAACCCCTTCTTTCTCACCAGGGCTCCATCCTGCCTCACAAAGGGCCTCACATCCATGAGTACAGACACCTCAGTTCCCATGTCCTCCTCAATCCATTCACTTGCCCCTTGGGCCGCAGCAAGATCTGCCCTTGGGTTGGATCCTAGAAGTGAACTGGGCTATGTGGACTGGTCTCTATATCAGCTAATTGCATTACTGATGGAATATGTGACTTAAAGGAACAAAGTGGGTATAAATTTTATATTTTGGGAAAAGGAAAATAAAAGAGGATCTCTCAGTTCTTTCTTCTTTCTATTCCAGTCACAAATGAATACCTTCTACCACTGTTTTAAGAGACTTTCTATATTTCTTTCAACCCATTCACAGTTTTAAAAGTATGTTAAAATAAGAAATTGCATTTCTAAAAAATAAAGAACTGTTTGAAAAAGGTAAGTAACAGTTACATAAAACAAAACCGGTCCACTGCCAAGATACCTGTCAAGGGCAATAAGTCACTTTGACATGGGCATTGTGGTCTCATAATGCATAACCTGCATTTAAGAGTGCATCTAATTTATCTTTAGAACAAAGTCTTTAGCATCCACCACTCAAGAATGTCTATCTGATATATGTGTTACAGCATATTTGTTTAGGCCTGCCACACTCAAACAGTCCTGTACAGAACAAATAAGCATTCTGACCAGAATAATTCATAAAGTATTCAATTAATCTTGTTAAGATCAAGTTTTCCTAATTTCCTTCCCTTCTTTCTTTCCATTAAGTTCCAAAAGACATCATTTCTTTGAAGTATTATTATTTCCATTATAAATCTTTATTTTTCGTTTATACAAAACATATATTAAGTGATATGTCAAGTAATGTGTTAAAAGTTGGGAATAGAAAAATATCAATGTTCCTATACTCAAGGAGCCTAGAGTCTCATGAATGGAGATAATTATAATAAAGAATGATAAATTCTATGACAGATGTAAATGAAGGAGTGCAAAGGGGTGTTGTCTAGAGGGAGGCTGTAGTTGGAGGAAAAGGAGAGGAGCTAGGTCAGAATCTTCCCAAAGAGGTGATGCTTTAATGCAGAAAGTGTAGGGAAAAGTACTGTGTGTGTATGTGTGTGTGTGCATGCACGCACACACATGCATGTGTATATGTTTCAGGCTGGGGGACTATTTGCCTACAAAGGAACAATCATTTTTCAATATTTTATAATATCTACTGAATGTATATGGTATATCAAATATTACACAAAAGATAACTAGGAATACTAAAGAAACAGAAAACACAATCCCTGCACTCAGCTCACAGTCCAACTGGACAGACAACACAAGGTGGGCAATAAAGCAACTATAATTAATACTGTAATACAAAATGAAACTGTTGGAGAATATTCTATATATATAGTGGATTATTCTTGAGAACTGGGTTCTTCTTCTTTAATTTTGTCTTGCTTGGTTAGGAATTTTTCTACCATGCTTCCTTGAACTCAGGGTAGATAGTCTCTGACTACAGTTGGCTTCCAAATTACCCATTAAAAAACTACACCTTTGTTCCTCAGTTTGCCATTAGAGAGGAGGTGTTGTTTAATTATTTTGGTGTGTGCATGAACTTACGAAAAATACATGAGTTCCAAAATGAATGAAGGGCAGAAACTGTAGAAACATGATGGAAAATGACCTCATGTTGGACTGCCTTACTTATTTGTTCTGCTTTAAAATATCCTCTCTAAAGGACCTAGATGTTTTCACTGTATTTTGATAAACTAACTGAAAATTTACCAGAGATCACTTGTTATTGGAAAACATAGATTTGAACTTTGTCTTTGCAGCAGATCTGTGACTATGGATTATTATGTGGAAAAAAATCATTTCACAGGATTATTATAAGGAAAAAAAGAGACCAAATATATAGATAGATCTTGCACAATTAACTGAAAATTAACAAGTGCTCAGCCAATAGTATATCTAAATTTGCATCCCTCCTTTATAAATGCAACTGCATCTGGTAAATCTAAACAGTTTTTAGTGATCCATCACAGGATTGAATTAGTTTAATCAGATTGGTTTTATCCTAACTCCTACTTCAGACAGGTAGCACTGAAGGACTGCCAGATGAATGCAGGGTTTAGAATCATAAGGCTGACACAATAGAATTATGTGTAGAAATTTTATAATTTTGAGATTTTCATCTTCCTAATATGCTCCATCTCTGAGTCACCAGCTGAGTCATAATTTCTGGAGTTGAGGCTTATTTTTAAAAAGATCTATAGTTGATTCTGGTGACCTGGATTTGGAAACTCATAGAACAAAGGGAGCTTGAGAAAGTGGAACTTTATGAAGTGGAACACTGGATAAAACAGTTTGGTCATAGAGGTGGGGCTTTGAGAGTCAATCAAAAAAGCTGAGAATTGATTCATAGATAAGAAACCACTAGAGTTTTTTTTTTATGTCACAGAATCATTTAGATATTAGAGGTAGAATTTAGATGATGTTTAAGGAAGACTAATCTGTCATAAGTATGTTGGATCAGAAAAATCACATTAATAAGGTGCCATGAAATACACATGAAGGAGTAATAGTTTGGACCACAGAAGTGTCAGTGGAAATGGAATACATACAGTGAAGCTCTCTATACCTTACAAGGCCAACAATGTTCCTATCCCATAGTTACATGGAAGTCGAGCTTGAGTGGCAATGATGTTATTAAACGATGAGTGCAATGCCAAAGTTCTGTACTAATTAAGTAATTATTATTATGGATAAACAACAATGTAATACATAAAAGAACAGCCAAGCTTTTGACAACTAAATAAAAATTAAAGTATGAACAGAATGGGGCAGAAACCCCCTCTAGAATACACTCTAGCCTAATGGTTTTATTACACATGGTTCTTTTTTGTTGTTACTTTTCATTACGAAAATATTTTTCTACATATACAGAGAGAGACAGAAAAGAAGAGACCCACTACTCATGTTTAACAACTGTTAACACCCTGTCATATTTCCTTTCTTTCTTTTGTTGAAGTAAGTTAAAGAAATTATAGACATCATGACATCCTGTTCTTAAGTACATTAGTGTGTACCTAAAACCACCAGGAAAATGCCTACATAACTACCATACCATCATCACACTTAAAAGAGTTAACACTAACTCCTTAATGTTAATGTAACATGGCCCTCTTAACTTTTATAGTTACATACAAATCAAGACAACATGGCCTTCTATTATGCTCCTCCCTCAAAGCAGAAAAGTTAGCTCTCAAGATTCATCAACTTTGCAATCCTTTGGACATTACTGGCAATGCGATAGAAACTCCTCTACCATACAAAAGTACGTATAATTACAGAATGTTCATTTGATAATACAAAGAGAAGTCACTTGGAGTCTCGTACATAGTGCCTCCACAGACTTGTTTCAAGAGTTCTCAGAGTACCACTTACTTCTTTCCAAGTGTCATGGGTATGGACTGAACATCAGCAAGAAGCATGGCATGCTCATGACTTTGCCCTTAACAGAACCAAGACCTCTGGCCACTGTCAGATAATCTGTCACTATAAGCTACTTGTATCCAAGCCAGATATTTATTGCTATTGATCTGCCTGGTCCTAGCAAAAGACTTTTGTTCTCCCAGACCGGGACTTTGACCTCAATTAAGTTATGAATTTCAATCCGATAGACTGCTCCACTTACCCTACTGCTCTCCTCGACTGGATTAATTAGAATTAGCTAGGCCAAGAGTCACCCCAGGCTCCTCATGGATCATGTTATTTTAATAATAAATAAAGGAATAGCAGCTATGTACAAGAAGTATTTTGAAAGATTGCTCATCAAGGAACATCATTCAGAACCTGCCAATATCAATTTCTCTGACTTTGATTACCTCATTTACTTTTTATCTCTTTTTGTCCATTGGAATTTCTCATTTTAGCTTTCTAAACATGTTCTTTGCATAGAGAAATCAAAGCACTTGCCATTTTGAGCACTTTGCTGTTCTTTTAGGGTTTCATTGGAGTAACTCATCAAAGCAGTCATTTGCAAAATGTAACTTAAAACATTTAATGATCTCAGAGCATCGAGAAAAAAAACATACCAACACTAGGAAAAAAATGCTAATCTTTAGTTAAATGCACTTTTCCTATAGCTGGATAATGCACTGAAAACAGACAAATCAGAATGTCACTGAGAAGGCAATATCCATACTTGCAAAGAATAAGAATGTGTAATCATATTTTATTTTTAATTCATAATTCACTGGGATAGATTACATACTGGCCAATGAGAATTCTAAATCATGTCAATATCAACAATAATCAGTGGGATCAGGATTTGCTAAACATACTGTACTAACTTTACAACTTATCCCCTAAATATAAATAAAAATGTAAATAATATAAAAATGCTCACGTTCTGGGATGTAGTGTTTGATAATTTGATACTGAAGTTGTAATATTTTCAGAAAGTATAAAAAGAACCTAAAACCTAAATACATTATCAATTGATTTTTTGATGCTAATACTTCTCTAATTATGGAAATTTTTAGTTTTGATTGGCTATAGGTAACACAAAGAAAATATTTAATTAGAATGCCAAAGTCTAATAGTAGTTTCAATATTAAAAGCAATGCAAAATTAAAGGACAAACTCTGCCTTCAAAATGCCAAGAATTCCATGCATATTTGGAGAGCACTTTCTGAGCATAAAAGGATATGCTATATGGTACAAATAAAGCCTTTAAGAGTGTAAATGTTCTTATCAATCTTGTAGAAGGAAATAGGCACACATGAAAACGATTCCTGTAATGAAAATTAAAACAATTGTAATTTTTAAAAGTACAGCTATTGGATTTATCTCCCCTCACTACCGCATACACACTCATTTGGGTTTTGTAGGTTATGTAAAATTTCATTTATATTAGAGAAGAGTTTTATATTTTCCCATGGAAAAGTTCTAAGCTCACGTGGACACTGTAAATAGTCCAGTCTAAGAGTTCTAAGCTCATGAGGACAATATGTGAGGGAAAACAGGAAAATTTATTAATTGATGCTTTCATTTACAGTTGAAGTATTTGAAATATGACACAATGACTGACATCACATAAATGGTATGGGAACTACATTAAAGTAAAGAAATTAGAGATCTAAAAACTAGTAAACATTTCTTCCTCAGCACCCAAAACATATTAGTAATCTAAGAAGAAAGGAAAACTGGTCTGAGGACTGGACTATTTACAGTGTGTGAGAGAATTAGGATTAAAGAAATAATTTGAAGGCAAAGGCAATTTTCACAATGATCCACTCAGCGGGAAAAGATCAAATGACAAAATGTATTGTGTTCTGGCGAAGAGCTTCTGTTTTCACACCTGACTTTCATTAAGTTGCATATTGTTCAGTGAATTAGAGCAATTCTCTAGCAAATCATACAGGTGATTTAACACATTAGCTTAAACTTTTTAAATGATCCCTTAATTAGGGCATGAGGACAATATGTGAGGGAAAACAGGAAAATTTATTAATTTATGCTTTCATTTACAGTTGAAATATTTGTAATGTGACACAATGACTGACATATAAATGGTATGGGAACTACATTAAAGTAAAGAAATTAGAGATCTAAAAATCTCATATTTATTTATTTGAAAAACTTATAAATAGTAAACAGTTTATAGCAACAAAGAAGATTAAATATTTAAGAATAAATTTAACAAGCACAAAACCTGTATGAGGAAAAAATCTAAATACTTCTGAAAGTATGCATGAGTAGACTTGATAAAATGGAAAGACATCTCCTATACTTGGGCAGAATGACTCAATATTATGACTGTATCAGTTCTCCCTAATTTATAAATTCAATGCAATCCCAACAGAAACACCAACAAAACATTGTAGGGAGTTATACAAATTGACATTAAACTTCATATAAAACAAACAAGTAAACATGCAAGAATAGCCAGGAAAACATTTAAAAGGAAAAACTATGAAGGAGACAGCTATTCCAGACATTAGTACCTACTATGATGCTTCTTTATTAAATAATGCAGTATTGGTACATGAATAGACAAACATACAGGTTGAATAGACTACAAAGTCCAGAATTAGACCCACATACATCTGGAAATTTAGTATATGACAAAGGTGGCATCTTAAATTACTGGGGGATGAGATGATTCTGGGACAACTGGAAAGCCATTTGGAAAAAAGACAAAATTAGGTCCATATCTCATACCATACATTCAGGGACCTAAATGTAAAATATGAAACCATACAAGTACTAGAAGAACATGAGTGAATTCTTCTTTAATCTTGGTATAAGAAAAGCTTTTAGCCATGACTTAAAATCAAAACACAATAAAAAGACTGATAGACTTGACTACATTAAAAAATATATACTTGACAAAATATATCATAAACAAAGTCAAAAGACAACTGAAAAGCTAGGGTGAAATATCTGCATATATACCACAGACAAAGAGCTAATATACCTAATATATATAAATAACTCTTAAAAGTTGAAGTATAATAAGCCAAAAATCTGATAGAAACATGTGAACAGACAATTCACGCACAAAAAAGATATAAAAACAGCCCTAAAATGTAGGAAGAGATGCAACAACTCACAAATGCAAACTAAAACAACACTAAGATATCATTCCCCCACTAGACAGACAAAAACTTGAGAATACAAAAGCACAATATATTGACAAAGCTGTAAGGCAAGAGGCACTATCACATATTACCAGTGGGAATGCAATTTGTTACAATCCTTCTGGAGGGGAATCTGGCAATATGTAAAAAAAACTACATATGCACTTACCTTTTGACCCAGTAATTTTCACTTTTAGGAATCTATCCTGAAGGTACATGTCCAACAATATGAAAATACATATGCACAAGGTTATTAGTTGCAGCATTGTTTGTAACTGCAAAATATTGGAAATGACCTAAATGCCCCTACACAGGAGGACAGCTGAATAAACTATAGCACATCCACACCAGTACTATGTAGTTGTGAAAAGAGGAGGAAGACCTCTATGAAACCATATGGAGTAACTGTTAGGACATATGTTAAATGCAAGGAAGGAAGTGCAAACGAGCATCTATAGTATGCTAACTTTCATATAAATTAGAAGAGGACATATGAAAATGTACATGTATCTGCTCACTAGTGCAGAAGAGATGTGGGC
Source organism: Smutsia gigantea (assembly GCA_032199065.1). Classification (NCBI taxonomy): domain Eukaryota; kingdom Metazoa; phylum Chordata; class Mammalia; order Pholidota; family Manidae; genus Smutsia; species Smutsia gigantea. Next base: position 12,316 of record JAVSCE010018976.1, read on the forward strand.
AGGATAAGCCAGAAAAAAGGAGACTGGCACCTATAGGGAGTGAGTGAGAAAAGTAGTGGAAAGAAGGGAGGTGGGATGGGACTGGGACAGCCAGGATGAGAAGGAAGTGACAATTCTCTGTGTATTCTTTTTACATAGCTCTGACTCTTAGAACTATAGTAATGTTTCTTATAATGCCCACATAAACAAAAAAATAAAGCTGACCAGCATGTGGGGCAAATCTAAAATGGCACACAAACACTGACAGATGAACCTGACCTGAGTAACATGATCATACTGAAGTAGGCAGAGAAGACAAGAACTAACCTAAGTAACTTTGGAAAATAGTATCTTGACTGGATACTGAAAGGCTAATGGCAAAATGAACTATATATGAATGTTTAAATCTAGTTAGTAGATGTGTTTTACAGAAGTATGGGTTAGCAATTCTGAAACTACTTTATGTGTACACTAGAGTTGGACAAAATAAATAATGAGAGCAGTTTTTCATTGTTGGAGAAAAGTTACAAGAAAGGCTAAATTAAACCCTGTAGTGTTAGACAGAAATTGAAGCTATCAATATAAACAAATGGTATTTTATATATATATATATGTATGTATACAGATAAGATAAAGAAATACAGTGTATATATATATAAATATATATATATATATTCTCTGTGTATTCTTTTTACATAGCTCTGACTCTTAGAACTATAGTAATGTTTCATATAATGTAATATATATAGATAGATAAGTATACACATATTTTTCCTACATATACATATATTTTGTAGCTCTACCTGCTGAGAGAACCATGAAGCAATGACATTCCAATAGGAATGAGCACACCCGGTGCCCAGGACCTTGGTTTCTAAACACCATTATTCAATAAAAGGAACCAGAGACCTTGGAGAAATGATTGATTCCAGAGCTGGAGTAGGGAAAATACAAGATGGACTTGCAGTAGGGGAAAAGGGTCAGTTCCTCCTTACAGAATTCCAAGTAATAAAGGAAGGAGGAAAATAGGAAATCACCACTAGGCAAACTCTACAATAATAATGTTTCTGACAAGATCTACTGATAGGTATGAAAATTAGTGGGCAGAAGTTTTGAGAAAAAACAAGTTTTGCATAGTCTCAAAGCATGTTCCCCACAAGATTTATTTACTACAAAGTAACTTTATAGTATAGAAACCAGACAGACACTACCTTAAAAAAGTGCTCAAGGTTAACATCACAGTAATAAGACTTATTAACATTATGAACCACTTAATGCATGTACTGAGAAGGGCATATCATTTATATGACGTTCTTGCTAAAAATGCATAATCTAATTCCAATAAAGAGAAAACACTGGACAAATCCAAATTGAGGAACATTCTACAAAATAGCTGATCCATTCTGTTAAAAATATCAATATCATGAAAGACATGGAAAGACTGAAGAACTGTTACAGATTGGAGGAGGTTAAGAAGAAATAATAACTAAATCCAAATTGAATAGGATCTTAGAACAGAAAACATTTTCAATCAGTAGAAAAACTGTCGAAATTCAAAGAAGGTCTGTAATTTAAATAATAGCATTATACCAATGTAAACTTCCTGATTTGATAACTGTATTATGGATACATAAGAAGTAAATACTAGGGAAATCTAGGTGAAAGGTATACAGGAACCCCGCACTCTCTTTGCAACTTTTGAGCTACAGAGACTAAAATTATTTCCAAATAGCTGAAAAACTTGTAGCATCAATTGTTAATGTTGGTGTTGGGAAAGGCAGCCTCACTTAAGCAGTCTATCAACCCTCACTCAGCTGCACAAGAATGGGCCTTGGGCCTGGAACACTTCCTTACCAAAAGATAATGAGCCCACACAGCTTGTGATGGGCTTATCACCTTGTATGGGAATATCTTTCCTTGTTTCAGGCTATATGAGTATTTTTTGGTCCCTGTTTAAAGCATTTATGTCATATGGCATCTGGCCAAGCTATTACTATATCTATCCTTGGGAAGGGGACAAGGTTCCTTCCTCTGTAGCATGAGAAGGGTTTGCATAGACAGACTGCTCTGCATCGAATGCCAGGAGAGATCTGTTGGCCATGGGCTCATACCCACTATTGAAGCTGATCTTGCTCTATTTCTTCTACGTAAGTAAACATTATTCCATCCGGTGCTTTACTGTATTGTGTTTTTCTTGGTGATTCCAATACCAAGATACAATGGACAGAAGTGTTCAGACTTCTATTCTTGGTGGATGACAGTGATGATCTTTGTTATCCTCCATGTAGCTGGAATACTCCCCCAGGATTATAAACGGGTGCATGGCACTCTATCCACCCAAAAGAATGTTTATTTCCAGACGAGGGGTGGATGTCCAAGTTCATCACTTAGTCTTTACAGATACCACCCTTGTAGAAGAAGGGGAGCATGACTTGCTACTTCTGGGCAGGAGTACAAAGTCCAGGTTCCCCTTTTGGCCTCTTCTGGTACCACTGTGGTGGGTGATGGGAGCACTGCCTGGTACCACTGGGCAGGAGGTAAAAGTCTAGGGTTTCCACTTGGGTTCTGTTGATACCACCCTGGTGGGGAAGAGGAACACTGTCTTCTACCAGCCAAAGGATGTCTAGGCTTCTTCATTGGCCTCCAAACACTGCAGAGGTTAGCACACAGTGTTTGGCTGTTTGTTTCAGTTGCCAATTGAATCCAACAAGTAGGCTTTATTCCAATTAAAAATGAATTTTACATTTAACAAGGAGGGTACTACTGAGAAGTTCCCTTCTGCTAGATTGCTCCTTTCCCTGTCCTTTGGTGAGAAAAACAGGTTTTTCTTGTCTGTGTCTATGGCATTTCTGGGCTGTAGGCTACTCTAGAGCACAGTCTGGATTACATATGAAGCAAAAGAAAACCCAGAGAAATTGATACTTAATACTCCTTAATATTCAAGATCCCTAGTCAGTCTGCTCTCTCCTTCTAAACTTTCATAGTTATCCTTTTGTGTTATGTCCAGGATTTTTACCTGTACTTTACAGGAATAATAGGGAGAAATGAATTTTGTCTGGAACTAAAGACTCTTTACCTAAGATTTAAGTAAATAGCAAATAATAATCTTAAACATATTATTTTAGATAATAAAGAAGGAATATTTCCTTTCTGGTATTATGAGGTCAGTATAACTCTAACAGCACAACCCTATGAGGAACGTTACAAGAAAAGAAAATTACACGTCACTATTCTTTATTCTAAATAAATACTAATTTTATGTTAAAAGATTCTAAATAAAAAAAATTGCCAATTGAATCCAACAAGTAGGATTTATTCCAATTAAAACTGAATTTTACGTTTAACAATGAAAAATGAAGCAATCCCAACATCACAGTTAACAGTGAAAGACTGAATGTTTTAGCCATAAGATCAGGAACAAGGCAAGGTGTCTGCTCTTGCTACCACTACGCAGCACTGTATTGGAGGTTTTAGCTAGGTCAGTTAAGCAAGAAACTGAAATAAAAAGGCACTCAGATAGCTCTACCTGCAGATGACATATCATGTGACAGAAATCCCTCTCCTCAAAAAAACTATTAAAAATAATAAATGAGTTTGACAAGTATGCAGGATATAGGATCAATAAACAACAGTCAACTCTATTTGATACACTAACAATGAACAATCAAATAAGAAATTAAGAAAACAATTCTATTACAATAGTGTTGAAAAGAATAAAATACTTAGAAATAAATTTCACAAAAGACGTTTAAGACTTGTACACTGAAAACTACAAAAGATCACTGGAAGAAATTAAATAAGACCTAAATAAATGGAAAGAAATCTCATGTTCATGGATCAGAAAACTTAATATTTTAAAATAGCACTACTTCCCAAATTGATCTACAAATTCAATGCAATCCCTATCAAAATCTCAGTTGCCTTGTTTTGCAGAAATGGACAAGCTCATTCTAAAATTCATATGGAAAATCAAGAGACCCAGGATAGGCAAGACAACCTTGAAAAAAAAAGATCAAGTTCTCAGTTTCAAAACTTTTTAGAAAGCTACAAAAATTAAGATGGTGTGGTATTGGCAAAAGGGTAGACATATCAATCAATGAATGGAACAGAATTGATAATTGAGAAATAAACTCTCAAATTTATAGTCAGTTGATTTTTGAGAATGGTGCTTGTGGGTAAAACTGCAGTATTTCCAGAATCTGTTGCCTGGCCTTAGTGCATCTCCATATCACTAGGTGTTTCCAAGGGGTGGAGAGAAGTAATCCATCTCCGTATCAGTAAATGATTACATGGGGGACCAAGGGTATACCTGGACTGGAAAGGTTGGGTGGGGTCCCTTTTTGCAGCCAGGTCATAAGAGACACAGGTGAGCAGAAGTGGGCGACTGCTTGTAAGCAATAAACGGGTTTCTCTCACTTTAATATCCCTTTGACTGATTTCAGTTACAAATATAATTTGCACGAGGTTGGGAACAGATTTCTCTTCAGAATTACACCTAGTGTAGTTGGCAGGTTCTCTGAACCCGAAATCTGTCTTCATGGGTGCAATGCTTGGGTGGGCTGCCCCTAGAGATAGTGGGGGGATACCCAGAAACCCCCTTGTGGATGGTGGGGAGGCCCTAGTGGCTGCTGCTGTGGGGGGTGACTACTCACCCTTCCCTCTGGCAGTGGTGGAGGGTGTGGCTTCACTCAGGAACCCCTTATCTGTGGGGTTTCCTCTTGGGGAGCCCCGAGTGGGAAACTGGTCTAGGGTGAAGCAACTCCTAGATGGATGTGCCCTTCCCCAGAACTGGGGAAGGGTGGAGACATTGGAAGCTGTGGAATTAGCCCTCTGTGAGGTAGAAGACTGCTTAGAGGCCCTGAATAGCCATATAGCAGCCGGGATTGTGGGATGTTTGTTTCTCAAGATAGTGGAAAGGGCTATCGAGGAGAGAGACACACTTCCGTGTCACATGGAGGAGCTAGGTGATGACCTATGGGATGCCCTTAAGAAAGAGAGACATTTATTGAGAAGGCCGGTCACATTCCTGAAAGATACATTAGCAGTGAGGGAGGAGGCGGCAAGAGAATTTGCATTGCAGGAGGCCATGGGGAGGGGAAGAAGGAGTGGTGCCTTCAGACCTGGAGAAGGTAGAGGAGATGTTGGGGGAGGATCAGGGAGTGGGGCCAAGGGCCGAACTGTTGCTGAGGCCACTGCCAGAGACACCAATCTATCCTGAATTAAAGGCACACCCAGTTGTAATTAAGAAAATAAAAATGCAACAACCTCGGGCTCCTCAGGGGGAGGAGCAGCTCCCTCCCCAAGTTGTGGAGTACTTCATGCTCCGCCCCTATACCCAGGATGAACTGGTGGACATGAGCATCCAGATTCAGCATAAGCCATCGGAACCTCTGCCTACATACATGGCTTTTGCGTCTCTGGGATATGGGGGTTGAAAACATTGTTATATCAGGTTCTGAAATAGGTAACTGGCTTCCCTGATGACTCACCCTTTCCTCCGGCAGTGGTTGCAAAGTGTCCATCACACCTCGGGGAATCAGGCGCTTCTGGATTGGCTGACAGCAGCCATCAGGGCAGTTTGGCCTAATCAGGGTGATTTATTGTACTTACTGACTAGCTGAAAAATGTATGCAGAGCTCCAGCAGGTGTTACAGGAGTTGGTCATGTAATGTACCATCTATAATATGGACCCCTAGAGCCCCAGTGAGGAATTGTCCACCATACAAATGAGAAATCTGGTGCTCCATACAGCTCCCCCATCTCTCTTTGGGTCCCTTGACTATTCTTGCCTCCCACATAGGCAACCCATAAGTGAGGTTACTTGTACTTTGGCAGATCTGGGGGAGGTTGAAACAATAAGAGCATGGATGGAAATATGGCCTACAAGTGAAAGGAGAGGTGCAAAGGGCCCTGTGAAGGTCTCAAGGACCCAGATGTGGGTTGATTTGATAAAGGTGGGGTAGTGAAAGAAAAACTAGATCAGCAGCCCAATAGGATCTTGTTAGACTGTGGCACCAATTAAAGCCAGAGCAGCAGTTCCAGCCACTGAGGTCCAGGACATGGAAGCTGGAGACAAAGCCCCATGCTGGCCTGTGTCCCTGCAGGAGTTCCTGCGGAACAGTACTCAGGCTCCACCTGGGCCCTCACACCCACTGGAGAACGATTGGGCATTGTGGTTTGACTGAGGTGGGGAGTCAAGGCCCCCACTTTGGGGTATGTGGTAGGGACCAGAGGCCACATGTAGAATTAGCAATTCATTGGTCCCCATGAATGTACCACATGTTCTGGCACTGGTGGACACAGGAGCTGAGTATTCTCTGATTTATGGCAATCCTGAGCAGTTTCCTGGGACCCCTGCTCTGATAAATGGCTATGACAGTAAGGTAATTAGAGTGAAGAAATCCCAAATCCCATTGAGGATAGAGCATTTACCCCCAAAGGAGTATACTGTGTACATTTTCCCATCCCTGAATATATTTTGGGGGTAGATACCCTGCAGGACCTGTGGTTACAGAACACTGCAGGTGACTTCAGACTGAGGGTATGTCGGGTAAAAAGGCAGTTCTGAGGGGACATGCTAAGCACCTACCTGTAGCTCTGCCTGTACCTCGGTGGGTGACAAATACTAAGTAGTGTAAATTGCCTGGGGGGCACAGGAAATTGGAGAAACTCTACAGGAGTTGGAGAAGGTGGGCACCATAAAGCCCACTTATAGTCCCTTTAATTTCCCTGTGTGACTAGTGAAAAAGCTGTATGACTCCTAGCATGTGACCATGTATTAGAGGGAATTGAATAAAGCCACACCCCTTTTGCATGCTACTGTCTCCTCTATAGCAGCCCTTATGGACAACCTCAATCATGAACTAGGGATATATCATTATGTTGTGGACCTTGCGAATGCCTTCCTCCCTATTGACATAGCACAGGAAAGTCAGGAACAGTTTGCCTTCATGTGGGAAGACCAGCAGTGGACATTCACTGTCCTTCCACAGGGATACGTCCACAGTCCCACCATTTGTCATGGACTTGTAGCTCAGGCCTTGGCCACATGGAAGAAACCACAAACAATGCGGCTGTATCACTACACAGATGATATTATGCTCACATCTGATTCTCTTGCAGATTTAGAAGGGGCAGTTCCTAGACTGCTGTAACATCTAAAGGAGAAAGGATGGACTGTGAACAGCACCAAGGTTCAGGGACCTGGTTTGTCAGTAAAGTTCTTGGGGGTTGTCTGGCTGGGTAAAACTAAAGTTATTCTAGCAGTCATAGACCATGTCCAGGCTTTCCCTACCTTACCACTGTGGCAGTATTACAAGAGATTTTGGGTCTTTTGGGCTACTGGAGAGTGTTAATCTTGCACTTGGCACAAATCCTGAAGCCCTTATACCAGCTGGTAAGAAACGGCACCAGGTGGGACTGGGATTACACACGTGCAGCTGTTTTTACTGTTGCTAAGCGAGCAGTCAAGGCCGTACAGGCTTTGGGTGTAATGGACTCATCAAGGCCCTGTGAGCTAGATGTTCATGTAACTGAAGATGGTTATGGATGGGGCCTTTGGCAGCGGCTTGAATGGCCTTGCCAACCTATTGGATTCTGGTCACAACTATGGAAAGGAGGAGAGGTCTGGTACACCTTGATAGAGAAGCAGGTGGCTGCTGTGTACCACGCCTTGCTGGCTATGTGGCCCATCACTGGAACATCTCCAACCAAGGTAATAACCAACTATTACCATCACGGTAATAACCAACTAACATCTACACTGGCCAAATGGGGTACATATTTACAGCAGTGTAGCACCCTCTCTACTAGCCCCTTAAATGGAGAACTCCAATGCTTTTTGGGGCCAGTGATGTATATAAGGAGAAAGCAGGAAGAACTTGCTTTTGAGCTATTGGTAGCCAAGAGCCCTTATCAGGAGGGAAAACCCCTATACCTGAAGATGCTTGGTACACAGATGGCTCTAGTCGTGGGCCACCCCTGAAGTGGAGGGCTGTGGCTTTCCATCCTAAGACTGAGGTAATATGATGGAGCATGGAGAGGGGAAGAGCAGCCAATGGGCTGAGCTGCGGGCTGTATGGCTCATGATCACCCAGGAGCCCTCCCTATAGCTGTCTGCACTGACAGAGGGCTGTCTATTAGGGCTTGATCCTGTGGCTACCAACATGGTACCATGCCAATGAGATGGTTGGTCACCAGCCCCTTTGGGGGGCAAGACCTATTGGCCTCTGGTCAGTCTGAGACAGTTACTGTGTATTGTGTGACTGGCCATTTGCCTTTGGCATCCTCAGGGAATGATGAAGCAGACGCATTGGCCCAGGTGCGTTGGCTAGAAGGAAGGCCTGCCTCTGATGTAGCCTAATGGTTACATAAGTGTCTGTTGCATGTGAGGCAAAAGACAATGTGGGCTGTAGCCCGTTGGTGGGACTTGCCATTGATCTTCGAAGAAGTCAGCCGAGCCAAGAAGGAGAGCCTTGTGTGCTCTAAGAGGGACTTACAGCAAGTCCCGTGGCAACATGGGACAATAGTAAAAGGGCCGATACTCCTTGTAAGGCAGCAGATAGACTATATTTGGCCTCTGCCCATATCAGAAGGATATCGGTATGCCATGACTTGTGTGGACACAGCTACTAGATTGTTGGCTGCTTTTCCTGCAGGTTGTGCAAATAAGCAAACAACCAAAAGGGGCTGAGAGCATCTCTTTGCAGCCTAGGGCAACCTGCAGGTGACTGAGAGCGATAAGGCATCCACTTTATTGGACATGCATTACAAGAATGGGTGCAGCAAAAACTGAAGGAATAAAACAGCAGTACTCACAGACTCCAAGAAGGGAGTAATGGTTACCAAAGTAGGGTTGGAGAGAGCGGGTGAGGAGGGAAGGAGAAGGGGATTAAGGGGCATTATGATTAGCACACATAATGTAGGGGGGGTCACAGGGAAGGCAGTGTAGAACAGAGAAGACAAGTAGTGACTCGATAGCATCTTATTACACTGATGGACAGTGACTGTAATGGGGTGTGTGGGGTGACTTGATAATATGGGTGAATATTGTAACCAGAATGTTGTTCCTGTTAACCTTCATAAGATTATATATCTATGATACCTTAATTAAAAAAAATGGGTGCAACAATTAGGAATAAAGTCGAAGTTTCATGTACCATTTAACCCTACAGGGGCAGGCATGATAGAGAGGTTCTATGGTTTGTTGAAATCTGGCCTGAAGTTGGACACCAATAGTCTATGGGGCTGGTCAGTTTGCTTATGGACAGTGCCACAGCATTTGAATGAGAAGCCCCAAAAAGGAGCCTTGAGCCCTGTGGACATGCTAACACATATTTCTGCCTGTCCTATAAAACTCAATGTGCAAACCAAAGAGGAGTTATTGAAGCCAGTATACGGCCAGCAGAGCAATATACTGCTGCCAGCCCCAACTGCGTTAAACCCCAGAGACTCTGTTGAGTGGACGTGGTCCTGGACATGTTGATGGCTGGCTCTTCTGGCCCCTTGGGGAAAAGGCCTGGAAGCTGGCCGCCTGTGTGTTCCTGGAGGAACAGCGGAATGGCCCCAACAGCAGATCACAGTAGTGTATCCAAAACGTCCGGAGGTAAGAGCATCTTACGGGGAAGTTTTGTTTTACCTTTATGGCTGGTGCATGTACCTCTGGTACCCCTATATATTGACCCATCTGTAACTCCCACAGGGAGGGGGGTGAAAGTCTGGTATACTACAGCAGGATGAGATCCCATTCCTGCCACTGTCCTATCGCAGGACCACTCTCTTGAGTGCATCCTACCTGATGGACAAGATTTGCCTATGCTGGTGTCATTAAAACATGTATCTTATCGCCCTTAAGGTTATTTTCTTCTACAGTCCCTGTGGCCTAGACCTGCCCCCTGGCTGCAGTTGCTGTGTGATAGTTGCTCTGATCTCCCTACCTGTGCAGCTACTGACTGCCTGTGGAATAGGCGAGCTGTGATTAAATCTGCATAGAACTTTGAACTTAGCTGAATCCTCCAGCTTGAACATTATCATAATTTTATTGATGTTGTTATTGTATGTTATCAGTCTGGTTACAATGGTCCAGTTTTCTCACACAGGGGCCACTGCAGAAGATGGGGAGTGAGTAGATTGTGAGGTGAGATTTCCGGAGGGGTGGGCTATGGATAAAATTGCAATATTACCAGAATCTGTCTCCTGGCCTTAGTGCATCTCTATACAATAGGTGATTACATGGGGCAGCAAGGGCATATCTGGACTGGAGAGGTTGAGTGGGGTCTCTTTTTGCAGCTGGGTTGCGAAAGACATGGATGAGCAGAAGTGAATGACTGCTTGGAAGCAATAAATGGGTTTCTCCCACTTTATTTCTCCCTTTGACTGATTTTGGGTTCAAAGGTAATTTTCCCCAGGCCGGGAACAGATTTTCTCCCTGGAGTTACAGTGCTACAAAATTCTTTGGGGGAAAGAACAGTCTTTTCAATAAAAGATTCTGAAACAACCAGATATCCACATGTAAAAGAATGAAGTTGGATCCCTACCTCACATCATACAAAATTAATTAAAAATGGATCAAAGACCTAAATGTGTAAGTGATAACACTGGAAAAATTTTAGAATAAAAAGGCTTGATCACTATAATCTCTGAAGACGTATTAGTTTCTCAGAAATAACACCAAAAGCACAAACAAATAAAAAATAAATCGAGTTTTATCAAAATTCAGATTTTTTTTTGTTCCAAAGGACATTATCAAACAAGTGAAAAGGCAATCCATTGAATGGAAGAACATATTTGCAAATCATTTATCTGATAAAGGGCTTATATTCAGAATATATATTAACTCTTACAACTCAATAATAGAGAGACAACCCAAATTAAATAGTGCATTAAGTTGTACCTTTAAGATTCCTGTACTATATGTACCTCACTGAATGTATTTTATATCTTGATCTTAATAATTTTAAAGAAGGAAGGAAAATTATTTTATGTATAATATTTTACTAAATATCTTTAAAATTTGTTATATACGTGTGAGTAGAGAATATAAAAATGAGGATGAAATGAACTCAAATTTTACAGAGGAGAAGTCAAGAGCTTGGGTTTTGGCATCAACACAACATGCTTCTACTTCTCCCCCACCCTGCCTGCTTATTTCCTTAATGTTAGGTTACAATAAATCTGAGAAAACCTAGCAATGAAGCTTCAGCATTCAAGTACTTTTTAATGTGCTTTGGGAGTAGTTTTAATCTGTCTCCAGGGCTTGAAAGGTCAGAGTTACTCAAGATGTCTACAGGGTATATGTGTGTTTATTTAACCCATATCCTAATCTCAAATGTGGTTACAATTTAACTTCCAGAGTTGAACTAAGAATCAATACCAAGCAGTGGAAGAGACAAAATTGTGTCCATAATACCGCCAGATAACAAATGAAATCTATAAAGGATCTTTCTTAGAAATAAAATTAAGTTAAATGCTCCAATTCCATCAGTCACTGAATGTAGAAACTGCAGTGCAATAAAAGTGCACATGAGATACTGAAGGGTAAAAATGACAGGGAAATACAGAGCAGACTTTGACATATCTCTAATTACTACTCCATTTCAGGCTAATGGTAAAAACTAGTGTTCAGATAGTTGATAACATCAGTCTGTCTCTGCTAGGTTAGTACCAAGATCTGTGGCCAAGCAAATACTTCTAATAAAATTGATTTTCCTTTTTGGCAACCTATAGGCCAGTCAATAATAATGTTGTTTAAGAAAGATTGAGTCATGAAGGAGATGAACCTTTCCTTCCATTTATTATGTTTGTATTGTCTATATTTGAAAAGAGTTTTCAATAATAAAACCAAAGAAGAAATTACAAGGGGAAAGCTATTCTGAGAGTTAATCTCCAAAAGCCCTCTGACGTGGAAGCACCTTAGCAACCCAAACTGACGAAGCCAAAAGCGTCCCCTTAACTGAAACCACACCACATGGAGTAACAAAGGAAAACCAAGGCTGGGGGCAATATACAGGGTCATGTGGATATAAAGAGGGCACAGAAAAACACTGGCCAGCCATATAGTCTTAACTGATGCATCCTAAAAAACCTATATGAAACTTTTACTTTGCATTAAAGCTGATACTCTGAAAAGAGTGTTCTATAAAGCTACATAAGGCAGTTTTTGGACTGTTTGCCTTATATTACCCAAACAAATAGAACACAAGAAACCCACAGGCTATGCCTAAATTGGGGACATTTCCCTCCAGAATATCCCCTAACAATCCAAACATGAGTGTATCAATAGTTTGATGTTTTTGTTTAACTTTTTAACTTTGTGGTGGTGATGGTGGTGGCAGGGACAGATGGGAGGCTTGGAAAGATAATTTCAAAGTTTGCACAGGAAAACAAACAACCAAAAATAACAGGAAGAATTCTGAATAAGCAGCGAAGGAATTTATCTTACACCTGATAGTAAAATATATTTTGAAGTTACAATATTTACATGAACAGAAAAACAGAACAGTGGAATAGAATAGCCCAGAAATGCAATGAAGTACATAGAGGAAGTGAGAATATGAAAAATAAGACACTCCATATCAGTAAAGAAAATATTATTCAATAAAAATTACTGATTAATCATCTAGACAAAAATAAAGTTGGTATCATCTGGACAAAAGTAGAGTATCTATCACATACATGTAACCCAAATTAATTCTAGTTAGATCTGCTAATAGGTATTGCCTCTGGAAAAGAGAACTGGGATGGTTGGGAAACAAGCATGAAAGGAAGAGTTTTTTGAAAAATAATCTTTTGCAATTCTTGATTTTTTCCTTTGCATACATACTACCAACTCCAAAGAATATATATATATTTCAGTGAAATATATACACAGCTCAAGTCAAGGTTATGGCCTAAGGCTATGATTTGATCTAAGACTCAAAATTAGGGAACTGGCCCAAGAAGAATGCACGTATATTTAATGGAGAGAGAAGTATTTCTTCTGATAAAACAATAAGGATACCCAGAAGGTTGTGGTAAATGCTTAGGTCATTTCTGGTTCTCATGTTCTACTTTTCTAATATTTTGTCTACTTGTTTATAAGCTGGTGTTACTTGATTCAATTTCTGAGCACCTACTATATGCCGGATATTATGCAAAGCATTGATGATAGAACCAAACCAAACTCTGGTACCTGTATATGGTGGGTTGAGGATACACATATGTAAACAGCCAATTATTATACAGGGTGATCACACTGTGATAACTCTTTGATGTGTTTAATAACAGGGAGCTATGAAAGTAGGGGTGTTGACCTGATCAGAGTGAAGGAAAGCTTCTTAGAGGAAATGTTTAAGCTGAGGCATAGGAGGAAGAATTAGGGAGAGAAAAAACAGTATATAAAAACACCAAGAGGTGAACAGCATGTCAAGTTCTTCAGAACGATTGGACATTAGCATACAGAGATATGCCAGAAGCAAGGAGTGTGTTAAGAAGTAAGTGGAGAGGTAAAGGCTCAGATTACGAAGGGCTTTACAGGGCAAATTACATTTAGATTTTATCTTAGAAAAATAAAGGTAAACAGAACACTTGGAAATCAGCATTTTATTCTCTGGATGAGAAGTGGAAAATATACTGAAGGACGTCAAGAGTGGAAGCAGGGATATAGTTCAGAGCAGCTGAAATAATTTAAGAAGCTTGAACTAGTGTACTGACAATGTTGAAATAGAAAGCTGGGTAAATGTGAGATATACTTAGGAGGCAGAAACTGTAAGACTTGAATGGATATGCAAATGAGGGAAGAATCAAGGATGCTCCTGGAAAATTGGTTGGATAATGCTGCCAATTACAGTGAGGGGAAGAGGCATTTGTTGAGAGATAGTAGGTTCAGTGTTAGACATTGTGAGTTTGAAGCCTCTGATTATAGACAACATGATCTTACATGTAGAAAGCCCTTAAGATTCCTTAAAAAGTTGTTAGAACTAATAAACAAATTCAGCAAAGTTGCAGAAGACAAAATCAACACCCAAATCAGTCACTCTAAACATGAACAATGAACAATCCAAAAAGGAAATTTAGAAAACAAATTTATTTACAATTTTATCAAAAAAGAATAAAATACTTAGGAATAAACCAAGGAGGTGAAAGAATTACACACTGGAAATTATAAAATGTTGCTGAAAGAAATTAGAACAATAAATGGAAAGACATCCCATGGATTGGAAGACTGAACATTGCTAATTAAGATGACAATACTCCCCAAAGTGAGCTACAAATTCAATGCAATCTCTATCAAAATCCCAGTGACACTTTTTGCAGAAATAGAAAAATCCATCCTAAAATTCATATGGAAATTCAAAGAACCCAGAATAGCCAAAACAACCTTGAAAAAGAAAAACAAAGTTGGAGGTCTCACACTTCCTGATTTCAAAATTCACTATAAAACTACAGAAATCAAACCAGTGTGGTACTGGCATAAAGACATATAGACCAATGGAATAGAATAGAGAGCCCAAACCCTTGTATATATATGGTCAAATGATTTTTGACAAGGGTGACAAGACCATTCAATGGGGAAAGGACAGTCTTTTCCTTGAGAAAACTAAATATCCACGTGCAAATAAGACCATGAAGTTGGACCCTTGCCTTATGCCACATACAAAAATTAACTGAAAGTGGGTCAAAACCCTAAACATAAGAATGAAGACTATAAAATTCTTAAAGAAAATATAGGAGAAAAATCTTCATAACATTGAATTTGGTGATGATTTCTTGGATATGACACCAAATGCACAGGTAAGAAGAGAAAAAATAAGTAAGCTGGGATTCATCAAAATGTAAAACTCTTGTGCATCAAAGGACAGTATCAACTGAGTGAAAGACAATGCATAGAATGGGAGAAAATATTTGTAAATCATGAATCTAATAAGGGATTGATATTCTGAATTAAGAATTCCTACAACTTAACAACAACAAAACAGACAACTAAATTAAAAAATGGGCAAAAGACATGAATAGACATTTCTCCAAAGAAGATATACAAATGACCAATAATCACACGAAAAGATGTTCAACATCCCTAATTATCTGGGAAATGCAAATCAAAATCACATTGAGATACTACTTCACACCTATTAGGATGGCCATTATCAGAAACACAAAAAATGACAAGTGTTGATAAGGATGTGGAGAAATTTGAATGCTTGTGCATTACTGATGGGAATGTAAAATTGTGAGCCACTATGAAAAATGGTACAGTGATTCCTCAAAACATTAAATAAATAATTACCATATGATCTAGCAATTCCAACTCTGGGTATATACAAAAGAAGTGAAAGCAAGGACTCACACGGACATGTGCTACTCAGGTTCACAGCAGTATTAATCACAATAGCCAAAAGATAAAAGCACTCCATGTGTCCACAGATGGATATTTGGATAAATAAAATGTGGTGTGTGTGTGTGTGTATGTGTATATATATATATACACACACACATATATATATACATACACACACATATACACAATGAAGTATTACTTAGTTCTAAAAAGGAAAGAAATGCCAACATATGCTACAACATAGATGACCCTTGAAGATATTATGGTAATATCTTCAAAAAAGAAAAAATCCACACAGAAGGACAAATATTATATGATTCCCTTATATAAAATACCTAGAGTAACCAAATTTATGAAGGTAAAAAGCATAGTAGTGGCTGCCAGGGGCTGGGGTAATGAGGGAATGGGGAGTGAGTTATGAGTACAGGGTTTCATTTGGGGAAGATGAGTAAGCTCTGGAGATAAATGGTGGTGATGGTTGAACAATGTGAATGCACTTAATGCCACAGAACTGTATGCTTAAAAATGATTAAAATGGTAAATTTTATTTTATGTATATTTTGAAACAATAAAAAGAGAGAAAGAAAACATTCAGTAAATCTCAATGACCTTCGATTTGGCAATAGTTTCTTAGGTAAGACACCAAAAGAACAAACAAGAAGAAAAAATAGATAAACTGAACTTCATCAAAATTAAAAACTTTTAATCACAAATTTTTGTGAACCAATGGGCAATATCAGGAAAGTGAAAAGATAACCCACAAAAAGGGATAAGATATTTGCAAGTCATCTATCTGACAATGATCTTAATATATCCAGAGTATATTAAGAACTCTTACATCAACAGCAAAAGATGAACAGCTCAACTTAAAAAGGGACAAAAGACTTGAATAGCATTTCTCCAAGGAGATATACAAATTGTCGACAAGTACATGAAAAGCTTTCAACATTACTATTCTACAGTGAAATGCAAATCAAGATCATACCATGATGAGACACTGCTTCACACCTACTAGGATGGCTACTAAAAGGGAAAATAACAAGTATTGGCAATGAATTGGAGAAACTGAACACTCATGCATTGCTAGTAGGAATGTAAAATGGTGTACCTCCTGTGGAAAACAATTCGGAGGTTCCTCAAAAAGTTAAATATCAAATTATCATATAGTTCAAAAATTTTACTCCTATGTACAAAACCCAAAGGACTGAACAAATATTCAAATAAAACCATGTACACAAATAGTTACAGCAATTACTCACAATTGCCAAAAGATGGAAAAAACCTAACGGCCCATCAACTGATAAACAAAATGAGGCATATCCATACAATGGAATATTATTATCCATAAAAAGGAAATACTATTATATGCTGCAATGTGGATAAACCCTGAAAACATGATGTTAAGTGAAAGAAGCCAGACATAAAGACCACATATTTTATGATTCCATTTATCTGAAATATCCAGAGAAGATGAATCCACTGAAACACAAAACAGATTAGTTGTTGCCAAGGTCTGGGGTGAGGGGGAAATAGGGAGTGACTGCTTAACAGGTACAAGGTTTCCTTCTGGGGTGATGAAAATGTTGTGGAACAATATAGTAGTAATGGTTAAATGTATGAATGTCATTGAATTGTAACTGTAAAATGGTTAATATGGTGAATTTTATGTTATGTGGATTTTACCTCAATTTTTTTTAAAGTTCCCTTTTTATCACTCTTACCTGACAGTTAATATCAGCTCTGTATTGTAGCAAGACTGTGACTAGTTCCTTATGTCCTCGGTCACATGCCCAATGGAGTAGAGCTCTGCCCTAAAAACACAGAAAAGATAAATGAATTTGTTAATCCAATTGTGGGGCCACATAAAGGACAGTGTTTTAAGAAAGACAAAGTAATATGAAAACTGTAGGTTAATTATTCTAAGAGTGATTGATATAAAAATGCTCTATGGGAAAAGCAGTAGACTTTTCTAAATAAATTGGACATCTTCAGTTCTACTTTTGGAATCCATTATATACTACCCAGCCCAATGACTTATTTCAGCCTGATCAGTTTCCTAACCTATAGAGTGGAGACAGGAATAACCAACAACAAAAATGCCAGTAATACTTGCTGAAGGAATGAGCTACAAGATAATGCTTTGTAATTTTAAAGTACTTATAAATGTAAAAGATGGTTTTCTTAAATTATTATGTTTTTCTAGTGAAAGAAATCTTATGGATAAAAAAATGAGTACTTATGATTCTGAAGCACTTAAAACTATAGAGATAGTAAAAGGATCAGTGGTTGCTAGGGGTTGGGGGAGGGAAAGATGAATAGAGCAGAGAGGATTTTTAGGCAGTCAAAGTACTCTGTATGATACTGTAACAGTGGATACATGTCATTATACATTTGTCAAAATCCATGGAATGCATAATACTAAGAGTGAACCCCAATGTAAACTACAGACCTTGGGTGATGATGATGTATCAGTGGAGATTCATCAGCTGTAGCAAACATACAACTACTGGGGAGGATTCTGATATTGAGGGAAGCTGTGCATATGTAGGGGCAGTGGATATATGGGCAATCTCTGCACTTTCTGCTCAGTTTTGCTGTGAATCTACAACTGCTCTAAAATCTAGTTAAACAACAACAAAAAGCCCACAAAGTTTAGACTACAATGACCTTCTCTTAATTCAGGAGACAATTCATCCCTTAAAAAAATGAAGTTCTACTGGATGTGGTTGGGCACGTAAGAGAAAAAAATGAGTACTTAAACCTAGGTAAAAATCATAATCTACATGTAGTATATCTAAATTTACTTGTTTATTCATTAAAATGTAAGAAAATTTAATGAGTTGGACATTAAGCATTTCCTCTTAATATCCCAAATTTACACCCTGGAATATCCCCAAAATACTAATACAGTCTACCAGTGTCTATCTTGAAACACTGATTGTGAAAGTCACTTGTAAAAATGTTAGGAGACAAAGTACTAGATGTGAAACTTTAATTTTAACCATTATTTACCAAAGACTCACAGTTACTATCAATGTGTTAATTCTATTCTCCACTATCAGAAAAACTTTAGTTAGTGGAAGAAGACTATTTGGTCCAAAGAATAAATAAACCCTCCAAAGCTGAGGGCTTTTCTGAAGAAATGAGTGATGTATGGCTTAACACTACTTTTTGAGGGTGGTAGTAATGTTTTCATTTTTAAAGAATGGAATGTTTTTCCACAGTAAGTTGAAATCCCTGCTTTGTCATTTCAGAAAAAGACTTAAGAAGATATAAGCTGGGACAGAGATTGCTTTAAAGTAAAAAGCACCGTTCAAAACAGCTTTTCTCAACCCATTTATACACTGCCTTTCAGACTCTCTTCACATACCTATTAATTCAGCTAATTAAACCAGGATCTATTCTTGAAACAAGAGGCAAACAAAAACACTAAAGACAACTTTTCTCTACAAATTGTTCTTTTCTTTTTCAGTCATTTGCTCTTTTTAAAAAAAAAACTTAACTGTGTTTTCCAATAGGTTTACACAAATTCAAAAGGAAGGGAAGCTGAAAATTTAAAAATGAGGTCAAATCATTCAGAATTTGTTATAGTAGCAAAAGTATTTTGTTCAGAGCACACTAAAAGTCTAAATGGAGACAAATCTAAAAGTCAAGTAAAAAAAATGTATTGTTGTGTAGAGTTTCCTTTGGTAAAATTTCTGTAGCTCTGCTGTGTACTGACCTGCTGTTACTAGAGCATTAATTCCAAAACCCTCCTTATGGATAATCAGATATTCTCATAAGACTTGCAGAACAAATGCCAATATATAAAAAATGCTATAGTTCAATGTAACTATTTCACAGCTTTTACATTAAAAGAATCAATTTAAAAGTATCATTATTAGTTCTAATTTTAAGTGTACATTTTATGGCTAATTTAACTATTACCAAGAGTTACTACAGTTAGATTGATGCATAATACACTTACATAAGGCACCTACCAGAACCACATAATAGTTAAGAAAACATAATATTAATATATCTAGTACTTCTACCACAAGACATACTGATCATTTCTACTTCTTAACCAGGTTCTTGATTTCTCCTTAGGTTTAACCCAATTGGGTTACATCAACTAATGCTAAAACATAAATCCTTAGCTGTTTCAATGGGAAAGCGGAGAAGCAACCCATTTTACTGTTAATGGGAGTTATATTTTAAATTTCCCATATGTGGTGCCAAAAATTTACTTTAGGGGAAACACCTATGACTGGACCTCAGTGGTGATTTTCACTTTGGATATATTTTCTGGAAGAGCAGCGCCCCTACAGCAATGTTTTAAGGAGGACAGTGTGCTCAGACATTTACACGACGCTTTTTAACACATTTTCTGACCTGTGATGTAATTAATTTTTGTAATACATTATTTTAATGGTACACTAATTAACCTTGAATTAGAATGAATTCTCTGACAATGACTTTCTATAGAAGTACTGAAGATATCTACATTAAGACCTCTTAACGATTAATATTTTTATGTGGTATTAAGAAGCTCAAAAACAAGAGCAGAATTAAACACACTTATTTGTAAATAAGCACAGATAAAATAAATCAGGCTTTGGAATTTTTGCTCTCAAAATATTCTATATTTAAATGAACAAAGACCAGCACAATCAGGTATCTGAATGTGATGACTCCTTACTTCTTCAAATTATAAAGTCCCCATAAACGTGATCTAATTTAAGATTATTAGTTGAAGTCATAACATAACCAGTAATTTGCAGAGATGTTATTCTCATAACCATTTATGACAAAATTAGGAATAAACCCATGTGGTTTCTTTCCTTTCTCTTTGTTAATCACAAACATCTGGACCACTACAATGCAATCATTAAATCATTTCAGATAGTGGATTCCATAATCTCTCCTCTAGAAGGAAAATCATGAATTGGGTGCACATTAAAGCTATATTTGCTTAAAAACTTTATCCGAATTTATGAGGTATTTCACCTAATTTATATATAATTGTTTTATCTTCTATGAATGATATCATTTGTTACAAATTTTCAAGTTCAATTTATTTTTACTGTTACCACAAAAGCTGATAATCCTTTGCTTGTTTGTTTCTAGTTTTAACAACTCTTCTGAAAAAATATCCCAGAAGTATTTAGGAGATAAGGGGGAAAGCCATTATTAAATGGAATCTTTGTTAGGCCACCAGAAGACAACAGTCATTATTTGGAGAGCTCTGGTTAAATTCCGGAATTCAAATACAGTAAAACATGAGAGGAAAAAAAGTTCTCATCTATTAACCAAGGACACTACTACTGTCCTACCTCAGACAGATGAATGACTCCAAAGTGCTTTGAAAGTGCAGGGTGGCAGCTAACCTATTAAGTGGTATTACTTTCATATCTTCTGGAAAATACAGAGTGTCTCTTAATATTCTAATGTGTCTTTGATATCTTCAGTTACTTGTCTTTAACATGAAGAATTTTTTAAAATAGATTTTGTTCTGAATGTCATAAATTAAAAGAGACCATATATTGGTGTTCCTGTGATATTTTGAGAACAAAGTACATACAGTAGACAAAAACATAACAAAGTTGGTATATTTAAATTGGCTAAGAGTTGTCACCTTGCCATTCTATAAAATGAAACACTGCTAACAGGTTGACTTGAATTTGTCTTTGCAAAAAAACTGGGTTTCAACTTACAATTGTAGTAGAGATTTACTTCAGCTACCTGTAATTTTACTACCTCCTCTGAACCATCCTTGTCTTTTACCCTTTCCTGCAGCTGCTATAGCAGCTGGCTGCAGTGAGAAGTTCCCCACCTGTAACAGCCAGAACTTACACAATGCCCCTATACTCAGCGCCCTCTCAGCAGTGAACCAACAATGTTGTCTTAAAAACTTACAGACAGGAGTGGGATTGGGAGGCAGTGTAAGATTTCAGGCTGTCCTTAGCATGGACGACACTGGTTCCCTGTGGGATAATTTATTTACCAGAATTAAAAAGAAACCCACATACCAAAATGTGTGATACACATTTAAAATCAGCAACCATGTGATGTCTTTCACTGATTTAGATTTAAGGTAGAGAGAAATAGTTTTGCTGAGTTATTAGGGAGTTGAGAAGGATTTTAAATACATTACTTAAAAAATCCCTTCACAAGCATTTACTAAGCAATAATGTTAGTGACTTAATGGTGAAGGAATAAGCAAGGGAGATATTATTTCATCCTGCATAAAATAAGTAATAACAACAATAATAAGTGTCCATGAAAACAATTCAGGTATCCATTGTAAGACAATGGATAAATTACAATATAGTCATATGATGGAATATTACTTAGCAATAAAAAGGAGGAAAGCACTGATTTATATACTGGATGAATCTCAAAAACATTATGCTAAATGGAAAAATCTTACATGAAAAAGTACCTGTTATGATCCCATTTATATAAAGTTGAAGAAGAGGCAAAAACAATCTCTGGTGGAAGAATTATGAGGACTGTGGTTACCTTTGTGGAATTAGGAGAAAGACCCTGCTAGGAAGGGGCATTAGACGACCTTCTGGGTGATACTAACGGTTTGTGCCCTGATAGGACTTATGGTTACACAGGTATATGCATTTGTCAAAATTAATCAAATGTGAACTTAAGGTTTGTGCATTTCATTGCATATAAACGTTATCTTAAAAGAGTAACAAAACTAATACCAAATTCTAGACTTGGGAGGCAGCACCACATCAAAGTCACTCAACGACAGAAACAAGACATTTTACAAATGTTCTTTTTATGTCCACAAAAAATTGCATTATTTAGTGTAAGCTATTTGTGTTCCAGACATTTATTTTATCCCTATCACTGCTGTCCAAGGATCTTTGCAAAGGTCCTGTGTGGAATGACTTTTAGTACTATTTTATAAAAACACCTGTTGCAAACACCTGCTGAAGCATGTAGAAGGAAGTGTATTGTCTATAAAATACTGGGAAATACATTAAAAAATAAGACTGATGGATGGATAGATATTGACAAAGCAAGTATAGTCAAATATCTGTGGTAGACTCTAGGTGGTAGGGATAAAGATGTTCACTGTAAAATTCTTTCAACGTTTCTGTATGTTTAAATTTTTTCACAATAAAGTGTAGGAAAATAAATCACACAAAAATCTGTATACCCATGTTTACAGCAACATTATTCACAAGACCAAAATATGAAAGCTACCCAGGTAGCCACAGATGGGTGTTGTGATACACAGATTGCAGCATATACATACAATGGAATATTACTCAGTTTTAAAAATGAAGGAAATTCCGACACACAGTACAACAAGGATAAACCCTAAAGACATTATGCTAAGTGGAATAAGTCACAAAGATGACAAACATTGTATGAATCTATTTGCATGAAGTATTTACGGTAGCCAAATTCATGGAGGCAGAAAATAGAATGGTGGATGCCAGGGGCTGGAGGAAGGGGGGAAAACAAGAGAGTTAGTGTCTGATGAGTACTGAGTCTCATCTGGGAAAGATGAAAAAGTTATTCTTCTTAGATGGATGATGGTAACAGTTGCACAGCAATGTGAATGCATTTCAGAGTATTTTCTAGACAATACACTATACATTAAAAATAAACTGCCCAAGTTCATTAAAGATTTAAACTACTTTCCGTTTTCTGATTCTGTATTAAATACGAATTTCTGATGTAAAGAAATCACAGGCTTGATTTTTAAATGGTGCTGTCTGCATTTTTCTTCTTTCTCAAGGAAAATTTATATTATAATAAATAAAAATATTTTAGTTCTTAAATAAAAGCATAAACATAGCCTCCGTGTACCGACTCTGTCTCTGAAACCTTTTGCTTGTTAATACTGTCAGTTTTGCCAGATTTTGCAGCAGTTTCTCAAGCCCAAAGCATGTACATTGTATTCTGACATGAGGCACAGATTTAAAATAAAGAACAGAAAGGAATGGAATCAAAAGAAAGATGATCTCCTTTAAGGTTTGAAAGAACAGATAAACATGGGAAATGCTATAGTATTTTCTATTATGTGAAATACAGACAATGTCCTAATTACTGGATCATGTAATTCCTCAAATTAGAAATATATGTCTTACTATATTAGTAGTAATTACAACATGAATAAGTAAAAGTTATACATACACTAGAAACTATACTTATGTTTAATTAAGTAACTTCATTATGAAGTATGAATATTTTATGTAAAAGGCTATTTTAATAAATATTTTCATGTGCTATGATAGTTATAGATCCAAATATATGCATTTCAGGCAATACCTTAATTGTAGTAATGTCAGTATGTGGGAATGCAAGTGTAGCATTATCATTTTATACCTATAATTAAGTTTCTTTATGTGCTTATAGCAAATTTTAAGTGCAATAAATGTAAATTTTAGTCATCTAAGGGCAAGACTGAAATTGGGTTGAATTTAATGGGTGAACATTTTAAATAAAGTCAAATGCCATCTCAAAGAATGCTAGGCAACCAGTAGTGAGATTTTTCAAGTTCAAATATCAACAGATAAACACAAAAAATTCGAAGTCCTTTCAAAACTAATTGTTAACCAGGGAAATATGTTTTTTTCTGATAAAGGGGTAAAAGTATTTAGCTAGCAACTTAGTTTAGAGGTTATATACTTTTGGTTCATCATCAAGGCTTACCAAGTTTTTTAACTGCTACAGTTTTAAATGTCATGAATCAGTACCATTTATTTTATTTACGATGTTATGTTTGATTCTAATTTTAAGCTCCCCTCTCCTTCATCTTCTTAAATTAATTCATACAAATCCCTGATTAATAATATAAGGGCTTGCCATCAGTATTCAAAGCCCAGCCTGAGTTGTCATGGCTGAGAGGGCAGAAATCTGCTTGGAGCAATGACAGAACCCAACTGAATTCTTGGCGTCTCAGTCTATGAATGTGTAAGCGCCTCATCTGTTCACGGAAACACACTGTTCCGGCAGGTAGGGGTAAAGGTAGCTGCGTGGGTAACCGCCTGGAAGACCTGGGAGGCAGCACCACATCAAAGTCACTCAACGACGGAAACAAGACATTTTACAAATGTTCTTTTTATTTTCACAAAAAAATTGCATTATTTAGTGTAAGCTATTTGTGTTCCAGACATTAATTTTATCCCTATCACTGCTGTCCAAGGATCTCTGCAAAGGTCCTGTGTGGGATGACTTTTAGTACTATTTTATAAAAACACCTGTTGCAAATCAGAGCATAACACTAGCAGGGCCAACTGGAAATTACCCTTCTTAAATCCAGTGGTGCAAAGAACACTCTCTCAGGCCTGCATTTCCATTTAGCAGGGTTTATATTCGAGCAAACACTGTGTACATCTTTCTGCCTGTGAAGTGAGGGTAACATCTACCTAACAGGATTGTTGTAAACACAGTATGGTAATGAGTGAAAGTAAAACACACACAATATATAAAGTAGTATTTGAAAGTGGAAAATTCTAATAGGGATCATATAGTAAATATACAATACTTTCCAGTGAAAAGGTGACCTTTAAAAGTTAAGTGGACTTCTGGTTTCCAGTTCTGTATTTAAGGAGCTCAGAATTTGCCACTCCATCCTAACAACAAACAAAAAGCTGAACAGACTGAAAAATCAACTATTCTTCTTGGGTCCTTAAGAGAGGAGAGGAGACACAGGGCAAACTGCTGCCCCCAAGACAAGAGAGAAACAGGTGAACTTGACTTCCTGGAGCAGAGCCTCACAAGGATAAACCGCCCAGGGCAAGAAAACCTAAAGGCAGGAAAACCTAACTGTAATTGATGAATTGCTGGAGGCTCAGTGTAGACAGCTCTGAAAATTAAAAACTCCAGGGGGATCTGGTCATAGGGAGGCCCCCACAACATTGTGAGAATTAGCTCCAGGGGCTTGAACTGTTTCCCACATTAAATACCAGAGAAAAATCCCCTTGGGCTTTTGGCAAGCAGAGCGATGATGAAAACTTCTGAAATATGCCAGAGTACTCTGTTCTTAATAGGGCCTGTCCCTCACAGGAAACTAGTTAATCAGAGTCTAACCTGCGAGAGTTTTATCAGAGCCCAACTGACCTGGAGGGAGGGAAATACCCAACTCTGCCCACTCTAGCCATCCTGTTGCATCTATGGGGAAAGAAAAGAAACGGAGAACACTCGTGAAGCTCATAGTCCAGAAGTATAGGCTCACTTTTAAAAGGCAGAGGCCTAATTGTAGGACTACAGAGCCTTCCCTCTCCCCTGACGCCTCACCATCCCATAGCTATGGGCCCATTTACAGCAGTTCCTTTTACCCAGAGTATCAATCATGTCTAGCTATCAGTAAAAATTACAAGGCCTACCGAAGGGCTGACTAGGACAAAGACTGAATTTCACAAAATCAATGCTAGGCACCAAGTCACAGAACCAGGAAACTCAGAGAACACAGAGCAGGATAAATGTCCAAAAACAGACTACACCTAGGATATCATTTTCAAATTAAAGAGCATCAAAGATAAGGAAAAAAATCTGGGAAGAAACCAGAGGAAAAAATACTTTACTTACAGAGAGACAATATATCTGACTTCTCAGAAACCATGCAAGCAAGAAGAAAGTAGAGTGAAATATTTAAAATGTTGGGGAAAAAAACCCCACAAACCTAGAATTCTGTATCCTGAGAAATTATCCTTCAAATGTGAGAGAAAAAAAGACATTCTCAGACAAACAGAAATTGATGGAATTAGTTGCCAGTAGACCTGCTTTACAAAAAGTTCTTTAAAGAGAAGGAAAAAAATATAGGTCACAAACTTGGATATACATAAAGAAAGGAAGAACACAGGAGAAGGAATAACTGAAGGTAAAATAAAAACATTCACTTGTCTTATTTTTCATTGATATAACATAGTTTTTTCAAAATAATAGCAACAAAGTATTTGATTATATATGCCCTGTATCTTATATATAATATACACACATATATGTATATATGCTATATAAACTTATAAAAAAAGTGAAATGAGTGATAACAGTGATACAAGGGATGGGAGGGAGGAATTAAGAGTTATTCTGTTATTATAAGATGTACGGCCCATGCTATCAGCACAGAGAAGACAAGTAATGACTGTAACATCTTACTAATGTTGACAGACAGTGACTGCAATAGAGGGGGTGAAGACTTGATAATATGAGTGAATGTTGAAACCACTGTATTGTTTATATGAAACCATAATAAGATTGTATATCAATGATACTTCAGTGAAAAGAAAGAAAGTCCTTTCACTGTATGCCTTTTGGATATTTAAATTTTTTAAAACAAAAATGTATTACATTTTGGAAAATTAAAAAATTTAAATATTAAACATTAAGATTATGATTGAAAAAAAAGATACACTGCCCACGAAGTGCTATCATGTTCCTGGAAAGTGGACCTGGATTAGGCTATATACTGTATGATTTCAACTATATGACATTCTAGAAAAGGCAAAACTATGGAGAAAATAAAAAGATCAGTGATTGCAGGGGGAGAGCAGTATGAACAGGCAGGTCACATAGGATTTTTAGGGCAGTGAAAATATTTTATATTATAATCATTGATATATGTCATTGTATATTTGTCCAAAATCATAAAATGTATGACACCAAGAGTGAACCCTAATGTAAGCTATGGACTTTGGATAATTATGATGTGTTAATATGGAGTTATCCTTGGTAAAAACTGTACATTCTGGTGGCTAATGTTGACAAGGAGGGAGGCTATACACACATGGGGAATTGGGGTATAAGGGAAATACTTGCACCCTCCTCTCAATTTTACTGTAAACCTAAAACTGCTCTAAAAATATTGTCTTAAAAATATTAAATGGCTTCTTTATTCACTTCTTCATTACATCAGCACTCTTCATTCATATTATTCATTAAGAATAATCAAGATAGCTAAAATTTATTAAGTGCTCACTGTGTATGTATCAGGTATTGTTTAAATGCTTTATATATATTATACTCACTTAATCGTCAAACCTATCCTGACACAGGTACTGTTATTATCCCCAATTACATATTAGGAAACTGAGACACAGAATAAACTTGACAAAGGACATATAGTTAGAAAGTGACAGTGCTAGAATTTGCACCCATGTAGTCCAGCTCAGCACTATTACATTATACTGCTTCTGCTTATTCATTCATTCAATCATTCATTAATTCATCAAATACTGAGCATGTGGAATATGCCAAGAACTATGATAGAAATATTTTTGACAAAGAAGATTTAAAAACATTTACCTTTCTCAGGAAGCTACTAGAGGAGACACTCCATCAAAACAGGGAAATAAACAATAAAATATAAAGACCTGGGACCCAGAAAGCAGAAGAATCCAGGAGAAAGGGGAGAGAATTCCTAGGACAGTGGTAAAGTGCACTCTCAGGATGACATCTACACAACAAGCCTAGTGAGCAACCAGTCCATATTAGGGATGAAGAGCTAAGGAGGGTCCAGAGGGGATATGGCTGAAAAACAAACTATGGGACTGATTACCTGTTGTGTTTGACTGCACTGAGAAAACTTCTGTTGGGCAATTTGAGGGAAGAATTAATAACAGGAACATAGAAGATTAAGAAAATATAAAAATGAAAAAAGAGGCAATTACTAATCTTAAGAAAAATAAAATATTGTACCATAGAATATAGAATATATTACTCTTAATTATATAATTATTCATTCCCTTTCCACCCTTGCCTTATTTCCCTATAATCAGAGTAGACTTCCTACCGTACTGACTTGATGCTTGGCCTTGTGACTTGTTTTGTCTAAAGGAATGTGAGTGAATGTGACACAGGCCACATCCAAGCAAAAGCATAAATGTATTTGTGGGATCTGCTTCTACCCATCTTTAGTTTCTGCCACCAGATAGTATCTATCCATTGAGATTGAATCTCAGTATGAAAGGCACATCAAATCAAGATGAACTGAGCCCAAACATGGCTAGCAGAACCCAGAAGAGCCTCAACTGACCCCAAACCCCTTTAAATATGAATAAGAAGTGCTGTTGTTAGCCACTGAAATGTAGGGGTTGTTTCTACAGCAAAAGCTGACTGATACATACAGTACCATACACAGTTCAGCAATGAATGATATTTACATGGTCATAATAATGTAATTACATCATAACCATATTATATTAATTATACTATATTGTTAATTATATGATTATAATAAAAACATTACTTTGATAAAGATTCAGTCAGAAAGCTGAAACTAAAAATTGGTATATACTATATGAAAGATAGAGGGAAAGATCAATACAAGAGCTAAATCCTAATATACAAAAAAGTTAATGTCTAGAGTTGGAAAACAAGAGATATAAGTACAGTATTTAAAATTATGCAGGGAAAATGCCAAAGAAACAACTAAAAGAATTAAGGGGCTTTTTGCCTCAAGGGAGCTAGAATCAAATGTGAGAAGGATGCAGGGAAGGGATTACTTTTTCTGTTATAAGACTTACAGAACTACTTGATTTTCTTTGAACTATGTACACATATTAATTTTATAAATTCTTAAGAGTACAAAAAAAACAATAAAACCAAGGAAAGCAATCATGCTTGATTTACTAAAAAAAATGTGGTCTGATTCTGAAAGGCAAAAAAGAAACCTAGTTGGAATCAGAAGGTCTGGTTTTATTATTTTATAATCTGACTTCTACTTTTCTCTAGCTACATCCTTCTTGGCTCTGTTTGTTTCAATACTTAGGGAAAAACAAGTAGTATTAATTGTCTCCTTTTGCTGTAGAATTATAGTCTTACATTTTCAGTTCCAGATGTCTTTGATAATATATTACAGGAAAGCTGTTGCCTAAATGTAAGATAATATTAAGGGCTAGCCTGTATAGTGAGCTTATATGATTGCTACAGACACAGAAAGTATCTCAGCTGGGTGATATCATCTCATTCAGATACTCTGATATACTCTTAACATTACTGTACTTCGAGTTGTAGTTCTTAGGCCTGCCATTTAGAAATAAACATTCGGGCAGAATAACAAATTATAAGAAAATAATTAGCAGGGCATATTTTTCATACCTCTTCATCTTTCATATTCACATCCACATTTTTCGATTTTATGACCTTAGTTATATGGTCGATGTTGTTTTCTCTGCAGTAGTCAAATATGTTTTTATCTTCTTCCCTAATTAAAGTAAAAATAAAAAGCATCTTACTAGGAAATACAAAAAGTTACATATTTTTAATGCAACTGGTTTGCTGCTGACAAACATTAATGGAATCTACATTTTTATAAAGAATTTTACATGAACAATAATGGATTTTCAATAAGACATAATATATTCAACCTCTGAAAAGATTAAAGTTCTTAGCAACTATAACTGTAAGGAAAAGCTTCATCTGCTTTAACAAGTTACACCAGTACACTAATATAAAATTGTGAGCACATTTTCTCAGTGCTCATTCTCTCTCCACTTACTTTTACACACTGACAGGCGCATATTTCCTCTGACCCAGAATTTTCAACCATAGCAGTGCAGTAAGAAGGTCATTTACTATCATCTGTACAGAGGCATCAAAAGATCAAGACACAACTTATTGCTTGTCTTACAGAATAAGTTGATTGCTACCCAAGTTAAAAAAATATATACATATAGACATACATATTTATACACATATGTATATATCCATATATGTATGTAATACACACATACTAAAGTCATTTTCTTAAGTGAAATATAATTCCAGCATCATGAAATTCATAAATCCTTCATGGGATAATAGAAACAAAGACTGGGAACAAAAACTAGGAAGCATACTACGTACCCTGCACTACTCTAAGTGTGTCAGTGTACTGAATTCATTTACTCTTACCCAACAACTTCACTTCATAAAGAAATAGGTAAGGAGAGATTGTATGACCTGCAGTATAGAATCACATTTATCAAAGGTATAACAAGAGCTAGGACTCGCTCACATCGACTGATTTCTTTATATAATACATTTTTCTATTACATCAAGCTACAGCTGACTAATAAGCTGTAGTCTGTTTCAGAAGTCAAAGCAGAAGTTCTTATCATGAGGGCTATGAGTTTTCTAAATTAGTGTACAGAATTATCTGTGTAAATGCACATGCATTTTTCTGAATGTAGTGTTGGGGGGAACGGGGGCAGGCTTCAATGAGAGGCTCTAAAGAATCAGTGACTCCCAAAAGGATCAGTAATTTGGAATATTAACAGTGAAACTGTTCTATATATGAGCTGCATTTTTTTGGACAGGCATAAAAGAATGCAATTTGAGTTCCAAAAATTGTAACTAGTGTATTTTATAACCCACAAGGTCATAGCTCCCATTCATCAGAAATTAAAGCACCTGGCCATAGTAGAGCTTCTATCTTAAAAGCCAATTTAAATACCCTATAAAAAGTTATTTCTAGCCAGAGATAACTAACTTAAAATACACTACTTTGGCATTAACCATCTAAGCTTTCCTTGTGTAGTTTATGTAATTAATTGAGCACCTACTTCATGCAAGGCACTGGGCATGATTCTGTTGCAAGAAACTTTGCATTCAATACATGTACGTTAGAGCTGGGATGATAAAATCTATAAACCATTAACATAAGGCAAAACTGAATCTTTGAAAGGGCCTATAACAGTACAGAGGGGAAACAGTCTGCTTCAAGCTGGAGAAAATGAGGCAGGTTTCCAGAAAGGAATCATGTTTAAAAGGAATATATGGTCTCTTGAAAATATCCATTTTGTAGAAGAGAAAATGCTTTTCCAGACCACTTACTCTGAGAGAAAACTCTCAGAGAAGCCTGAGGCCAAAACCCCAAAAAGGAGAAGTGTGATCATTAAAATTAAGCTGGCCAGTACAGCACAGAGAAGACAAGCATCTTACTACATTGAAAGACAGGGACTGCGATGGGCGCGGGGGGGTGAGGACTTGATAATATGGGTGAATGTTGAAACCACAATGTTTTTCATGTGAAACCTTAATAAGATTTTATATCAATGATACTTTAATTGAAAAAAAGTAAGCCTGCATATAATACCACTTCAGCTACACTTAACTATGACAAAATACACTGTTTCTATGAAAAAGTGCTTTCAGAATTCTGACTTGGGAATAATAGGTAATATGTAAGGGCTATTCATAGATGAGAGAACTTTCTGAGTGGTCCCTCTCCCCGAATCCCGAAGGTTCATGTACACCTATGTCACTGAAAATTAGTAAGGGGATATCTCACTAAAATGGAGTCAGGAGGCCAGAAGGGGGTGCTCTCATGTGCTACCACTTGTCATCAATTACAGAACCAACAGGAAGGGAGGAACCATGCAAGTGCTTACTACTTTACCACCCTAGCAGGAGAAAGAAAAGTTTTCTCCTTGCCCAGCAATAGCCCAGCCAATGAGAAACTGTTGCAATTCAGTCAATAAAAACCACTATATTTTGAATTCCCAGGTTATTCCAGTGAACTTTTTGTTTATAATAGCCCTTCTCAACTCCCCCATTCGTCTATAAAAGAGTGTTCCTCTCCTTTGTTCTCTGGACTTGTGTGTGGTTTTGCCAAAGCTTACTTTTCCCAAATTACAATTCTGTTATTCCAGAATAAGCCCATTTGCTGGTAAAATAACTGACAGTTTTACTTTTAGGGTTAATTGTCATAAGCAGTAAAGAAGTAAATACAGTACAAACATTAAAATTTTTATTTTGCTTAATAATTTTTCAGCAGGTTTTTTACATGCATCATGTATATCAGTTATTTTGTTCTGGTATGTGAATTTTTTGGAGGGCAGGGGGCATTTTTTCCTCTGAATACATGCTTATCATCACTAAATATGTCAGGGACATAGAGGTATTCATAAAATACTTCAGGGTAGAGTACACAGTGTAAATTAAAAATCTAAAAGAAATTCAATAAAAGCACCACAAATGTGCTGCAAAGCTGAGTGACTAATATATTTTTTTAATTAAGTGATAGTCTTGGGCTTAATTGTTAAATATAGTTATTTATCCCCCTCCAAGTTTTGACTCTTAATTGCCAGCAACCAAGCTGTCTTTATACAATGTCACCACCTAGTGGCCAAAAAGAGCAACATCTGGAGCAACATCTTTCCACATCTTTCATGCCCCGTAATAAGATCATGCACAATATACAACTCAAATTCTGTCCTTTTTGCTCTGTATTTCCATTAATACAGTCTTCCATAAGCAGTATTCCCCCAATATCCATACTTACCTTAAATGAAACGTGCAAATTAATTCTGTGATAGTAGAGCCTTAATAAATGTTAGTGCTTTTGCATATCTCCTCACTTTATCTTCCTTTATCCCTCTCTTTGCTTAATGTAGTGATAAAATTATCACATTTATTCTCGGATGAGTTATGCTCATGATGCTATCCTCATCTATGTCCCACCGTATCCCTAGCATAAGATAGAATATATCTCTTTAGATTACTCCAAATTTTCTGAAATTGACAGAAAATACACAAATATACCTAAAAGAAAAAAATTACAGGCTTTCTTTGTAACTTTTTTGAACTATAAGGACACACCCTTACAGAAAAGAGGGATGGTATTTATGTATGGTTGTCTTTCATCTATCACAGGAAGAATAGAGCCTTGCCCATTCCTAAAAATGATATGTGTACCACTTTCTACAAAGATTGCATTTTCCTATCAAAAGAATATTTCAAATAGTTAGGTTTCATGGCAAGCCTTAACCTAAAGTCCACTTAGCTACTATTTCATCAACTTTGTAGAATTAAAAAATACATTTATGGGACTAGCTTAGATTTCCAACTAATAAATAAATTCAATAAATATTTCAATTCAATTAGTATATTTACCAAGCAACTGGAAGATATAAAAACAGTACCCCAAAAAATAAATAATGAAAAATTATTTACTGAATGAATGAAACCAAAAAGAAGAGGAAGCCAGTAACTACACAACCAAATTCCACTAACTCCTCAAACTAGGGAATATATACCTATGGGCTCTTGGGAATACACAAAGACCCTTAAAGAGATATGCAGATATGGAAAATTTTAGTGAATCAATTTTCAGCACAACCTCTCAATAAAGGCATTCTTCTAAGATGATCTACACAAAAAGGCTCCTATGACAAATATTTTATCCTTTTCATCATTCTCTCCTTTCAATCACTCCTCCGCCAGTTTACAAAACAAAAGCATGCCCTCTCTCCTTATTATGGTATACTTCCAGGAAGTATAACCAAAAGACTTTACTAAGATTTAGTGAATGACTGTTAATTGAGCTTGTTACTCTTTTGCTTAAAAATACTGTTTAACTAATATACTAGTAAAGGTTTGGGAAAAAGTTCGTCCCTAGGTTACACTTCCCTAAGGTATAAAATCTTCTATGGTACCAAATAAAGGGACAATTCTGGTGAAAACTGCTACTGGGAAGTCTCCTATACCTAAGGTGAGAGGATGGAAGAGGTGAAAAGAAAATAAAAAACAGACTCAATAATAAACTCTGTCTCATTACAAAAAAAAAATCATCTATTAAATGAACTATTTTCAAAAGCCTCATTCATTTAAAAACACAATTTTAATAAAATTTGTTTAATAATTTCTTTTTTTAAATAGGTTATTTTGGTATCATTAATCTACAATTACATGTGCAATTTTATGGTGATTAAACTACCCCCTTCATCAGGTCCCCCCCACCACCCTACAGTCACTGTCCTTCACCGTAGTGAGATGCTATACAGTCATTACTTGTCTTCTCTGAGTTGTACAGCCCTCCCCATGCCCCCCCAACATTACATCTGCTAATCGTAATGCCCTCTTTTCCCCCTTGTCCCTCCCTTCCCACCCATCCTCCCCAGTCCCTTTCCCTTTGGTAACTATTAGTCCGTTCTTGGGTTCTGTGAGTCTGCTGCTGTTTTGTTCCTTCAGTTTTTTTCTTTCTTCTTATACTCCACATATGAGTGAAATCATTTGGTACTTGTCTTTTTCGGCTTGGCTTATTTCACTGAGCGTAATGCCCTCTAGCTCCATCCATGTTGTTGCAAATGGTAGGATTTGTTTTCTTCTTATGGCTGTATAATATTCCATTGTGTATATGTACCACCTCTTCTTTATCCATTCAACTACTGATGGACACTTAGGCTGCTTCCATTTCTTGGTTATTGTAAATAGTGCTGCGATAAACATAGGGGTGCATATGTCTTTTTCAAACTGGGCTGCTGCATTCTTAGGGTAAATTCCTGGGAGTGGGATTCCTGGGTCAAATGGTATTTCTATTTTGAGTTTTTTGAGGAACCTCCATACTGCTTCTCACAATGGTTGAACTAATTTGCATTCCCACCAGCAGTGTAGGAGGGTTCCCTTTTCTCCACATCCTCGCCAACATTTGTTGTTGTTAGTGTTTTGGATGTTGGCTATCCTCACTGGTGTGAGGTGGTATCTCATTGTGGTTTTAATCTGCATTTCTCTGATGATTAGTGATGTGGAGCATCTTTTCATGTGCCTGTTGGCCATCTGAATTTCTTCTTTGGAGAAGTGTCTATTCATGTCCTCTGCCCATTTCTTAATTGGATTATTTACTTTATGTTTGTTGAGGTGCGTGAGTTCTTTATATATATTGGATGTCAACCCCTTATCGGATACGTCATTTATCAATATATTCACCCATACTGTAGGATGTCTTTTTGTTCTACTGATGGTGTCCTCTGCTGTACAGAAGTTTTCAGCTTGATATAGTAACACTTGTTCATTTTTGCTTTTGTTTCCCTTGCTCGGGGAGTTATGTTCATAAAGAAGTTGCTCATGTTTATGTCCAAGAGATTTTTGCCTATGTTTTTCCTAAGAGTTTTACTGTATCATGACTTACATTCAGGTCTTTGATCCACCTTAAGCTTACCTTTGTGTAATGGGGCTAGACAGTAGTCCAGTTTCATTCTCTTACATGTAGCTATCCAGTTTTGCCAACATCACCTGCTGAAGAGGCTGTCACCTCCCCATTGTATATCCAAGGCTCCTTTATCAAATATTAGTTGACTGTATATGTCTGGGTTAATGTTTGGATTTTCTATTCTGTTCCACTGGTCTGTGGGTCTGTTTTTGTGCCAATACCAAATTGTCTTGATTACTGTGGCTTTGTAGTAGAGCTTGAAGTCAGGGAGCGTAATTCCCCCTGTTTTATTCCTCCTTCTCAGGATTGCTTTGGCTATTCGGGGTCTTTTGTGGTTCCATATGAATTTTAGAATTATTTGTTCCAGTTCATTGAAGAAAGCTGTTGGTAGTTTGGTAGGGATTGTGTTGAATCTGTAGATTGCTTTAGGTAGTATAGGCATTTTGACAATATTTATTCTACCTAGCCAAGAGCATGGGATGAGTTTCCATTTGTTAGTGTCCTCTTTAATTTCTCTTAGGAGTGTCTTGTAGTTTTCTGAGTATAGGTCTTTCACTTCCTTCATTAGGTTTATTCCTAGGTATTTTATTCTTTTTGATGCAATTGTGAATGGAATTGTTTTTCTGATTTCTCTTTCTGTTAGTTCATCGTTAGTATATATTAAAGCAACAGATTTCTGTCTGTTAATTTTGTATCCTGCAACTTTGCTGAATTCAGATATTAGTTCTAGTAGTTTTGCAGTGGATTCTTTAGAGTTTTTTATGTACAATATCATGTCATCTGCAAATAGTGACAATTTGACTTCTTCTTTACAATCTGGATGCCTTGTATTTCTTTGTTTTGTCTGATTGCCGTGGCTAGGACATCCAGTACTATGTTGAATAACAGTGGAGAGAGTGGGCATCCCTGTCTTGTTCCCGATCTTTGATGAAAAGCTTTCAGCTTCTCGCTGTTAAGTATGATGTTAGCTGTGGGTTTGTCATATACAGCACTTATAATGTTGAGGTACTTGCCCTCTATACCCATTTTGTTAAGAGTTTTAATCATGAATGGATGCTGTATTTTATCAACTGCTTTTTCAGCATCTATGGAGATGACCATGTGGTTTTTGTCCTTCTTTTTGTCGATGTGGTGGATGATGTTGATGGATTTGAGAATGTTGTACCATCCTTGCATCCCTGGGATGAATCCCACTTGATCATGGTGTATGATCCTCTTGATGTATTTTTGAATTCGGTTTGCTAATATTTTGTTGAGTATTTTTGCATCTACGTTCATCAGGGATATTGGTCTGTAATTTTCTTTTTTGGTGAGGCCTTTGCCCGGTTTTGGTATTAGAGTGATTTAGCTTCATAGAATGAGTTTAGAAGTATTCCCTCCTCTTCTATTTTTTGGAAAACTTTAAGAAGAATGGGTGTTATTTCTTCTCTATATGTCTGGTAGAATTCAGAGGTGAATCCATCTGGCCCAGGGGTTTTGTTCTTGGGTAGTTTTTTGATTACTGATTTAATTTTGTTGCTGGTGATTGGTCTGTTTAGTTTTTCTGTTTCTTGTTTGGTCAGTTTTGGAAGGTTGTATTTTTCTAAGAAGTTGTCCATTTCTTCTATGTTTTCCAGCTTGTTAGCATATAGATTCTCATAATATTCTCTTATAATTCTTTGTATTTCTGTGGGGTCTGTCGTTATTTTTCCTTTCTCATTTCTGATTCTGTTTATGTGTGTAGATTCTCTTTTTCTCTTAATGAGTCTGGCTAGGAGTTTATCTATTTTGTTTATTTTTTCAAAGAATCAGCTCTTGGTTAAATTGATTTTTTCTATTGTTTCATTCTTCTCAATTTTATTTATTTCTTCTCTCATCTTTATTATGTCCCTCCTTCTGGTGAATTTGGGCCTCATGTGTTCTTCTCTTTCCAATTTCAGTAATTGTGTCTTTAGACTATTCATTTGGGATTGTTCTTCCTTCTTTAAATAGGCCTAGATAGCAATATACTTTCCTCTTAGAACTGTCTTTTTTGCGTCCCACATAAGTTGTGGCTTTGTGTTGTTGTTGTCATTTGTCTCCATATATTCCTTGATTTCTATTTTGATTTGGTCATTAACCCATTGATGAATTAGGAGAATGTTGTTAAGTCTCCATGTATTTGTGAGCCTTTTTGATTTCTTTCTAAAATTTATTTCTAGTTTTATACCTTGGTGATCTGAGAAGTTGGTTGGTAGGATTTCAATATTTTTGAAATTACTGAGGTTCTTTTTGTGGCCTAGTATGTGGTCTATTCTGGAAAATGTTCCATGTGCACTTGAGAAGAATGTGTATCCTGTTGCTTTTGGGTGTAGAGTTCTGTAGATGTCTGTTAGGTCCATCTGTTCTAGTGTGTTGTTCAGTGCCTCTGTGTCTTTACTTATTTTCTGTCTCGTTGATCTGTCCTTTGGAGTGAGTGGTGTGTTGAAGTCTCCTAAAATGAATGCATTGCTGTCTATTTCCTCCTTTAATTCTGTTAGTATCTGTTTCACATATGCTGGTGCTCCTATGTTGGATGCATAGATACTTATAATGGTTATATCCTCTTGTTGGACTGACCCCTTTATCATTATGTAATGTCCTTCTTTATCTCTTGCTACTTTCTTCATTTTCAAGTCTATTTTGTCTGATACAAGTACTGCAACACCTGCTTTTTTCTCCCTATTGTTTACATGAAATATCTTTTTCCATCCCTTCACTTTTAGTCTGTGTATATCTTTGGGTTTGAGGTAAGTCTCTTGTAAGCAGCATATAGATGGGTCTTGCTTTTTTATCCATTCTGTTACTCTGTGTCTTTTGATTGGTGCATTCAGTCCATTTACATTTAGGGTAATTATCGATAGATATGTACTTATTGCCATTGCTGACTTTAGATTTGTGGTTACCAAAGGTTCAAGGATTGGTTCTTTACTATTTAACATTCTAACTTAACTTTCTTGTTAAGTTATTGTAAACAGTCTGATGTTTCCTTATTTCTCTCCCTTCTTATTCCTCCTCCTCCATTCTTTCTATAGTAGGTGTTTTATTCTTTGCCTTTAGTTAGTATTTGTATGGTCCTCTTTCTTTGCTATGATTTTATTTTCTCTGGTGACCACTTTTTAGCCTTAGGTGTGCTTCCATCTAGAGCAGCCCATTTAAGATATCCTGTAGTGGTGGTTTATGAGAGGCAAACTCTCTCAACTTTCGTTTGTCTGGAAATTGTTTAATCCCTCCATCATATTTAAATGATAATCGTGCTGGATACAATATTCTTGGTTCGAGGCCCTTCTGTTTCATTACATTAAATATATCATGCCATTCTCTTCTGGCCTGTAAGGTTTCTGTTGAGAAGTCTGATGATAGTCTGATGGGTTTCCTTTGTAGGTGATCTTTTTTCTCTCTCTAGCTGCCTTTAATACTCTGTCTTTATCTTTGATCTTTGCCATCTTAATTATTATGTGTCTTGGTGTTGTCTTCTTTGGGTCCCTTGTGTTGGGAGATCTATGAGCTTCAGTGGAGTGCGAGACTACTTCCTTCCCCAGCGAGGGAAAGTTTTCAGCAATTATTTCTTCAAAGACACTTTCTATCCCTTTTTCTCTCTCTTCTTCCTCTGGTACTCCTATAATGCGAATATTGTTCCGTTTGGATTGGTCACACAGTTCTCTTAATATTCTTCATTCCTAGAAATCCTTTTATCTCTCTCTGCCTCAGCTGCTCTGTATTCCTGTTCTCTGATTTCTATTCCATTAACAGTCTCTTGCATCTCATCCAGTCTGCTGTTAAGCCCGTCGATCGCTTGTCTGATTTCTGCATTGTCTTTCCTCACTTCCCTCATTTCCTCCCTCAGCTCTTGCACATTTCTCTGTAGGTCCATCAACATGGTTATGACTTTTATTCTGAATTCTTTTTCAGGAAGACTGTGCATTTCCATCCCTTCAGGCTCCCTGTCTGGGGTTGTCTGGTTGATTTTGGTTTGAACCATATTCCTCTGTCTTTTCATGGCTATAGAATTGGTCACTGGTAGTTGCCACGTATGTCAGCTGGGCTCTTTAAGACTTTAAAAAGAGAAAAAAAAAGAAGAAAGAAAGAAAGGAAAAAGAAAAAAAGAAAGAAAAGAAAAAACAAAAAAACAAAACAAAAAAACTGCCCACCGGGAGTAGATTCTGTGGGGATGCTGTAGGTGGCGCTATTGCCCCACTATTCCACAGCTGTGACTGTGCTGCTCTGCAGGGCCCTTTATCGCTCTGGCAGGGGTGGGAACGAATAGGAGGCTGTTGATCTCAGTGAGAAGTGTTAAGTATGGCTACGCTTCCTCAGTCGCCAGCTAAGGCGTCTGAAACTCCCCAGGACTCCCAGCCTGCTGGGCTGAGTGTGCTGGGGCGATCCGGCTCCTCCGCTGGGCTCCTGTCTCTTTAAGACCACTGAGGAAAGCGCGCACTTTTTTTTTCCTTCCCGGAGCCGGCTGCAAGCACCCTGGCGCGTTCCCCGCTCAGATCCTGCCCCTCTGTCTCTCCAATCTCCGCTGCACTGCGCAATGTGGGTCAGCGCTCCCTGCGCGGATCCCCGGGGCTGGCTGCTTCGCGGGGTGTGCTTCCACTCCCTCCCGGCTCTGAATCCTCTCCTCCCGCCGGTGCGCTGGGGTGGGGGAGTGCTCGGGTCCCGCCGGGTCGCGGCTCCGGATCTTACCCGCCTCTTGGGGTGCCGAGTCCTCTCGGGTGTAGCTGCACGCTGTGCGCTTTCCTGTGTATTCTCGTCTCTCTTTTAGAAATAGATGTATTTGCTGTGTTTTTGTAGATAAATATAGTGTTGGGAGGAGATTTCTGCCGCCCTGCTCACACCACCATCTTCCCGGAAGTCCCCAAGATATGTTCTTGAAGAAGTCGCTCATGTTTATGTCCAAGAGATTTTTGCCTATGTTTTTTTCTAAGAGTTTTATGGTTTCATGACTTACATTCAGGTCTTTGATCCACCTTGAGTTTACCTTTGTGTATGGGGCTAGACAGTAGTCCAGTTTCATTCTCTTACATGTAGTTGTCCAGTTTTTCCAACACCAGCTGCTGAAGAGGCCTGACAGCTACTCTTAATGAGATAGTTCCTACAAGCCAGCTCCTCACCAGGATTTAAAAAAAACAAAATCAAAGCAGTGCCATAAGCATTCCAGGCACTGATGAATACCACATGAAAGCCAGCCAGGCTGGCACCCTTCTTCCCTGAGCAATTTGAGAGTTTGGGAAATGGCAGATGACAGTAATAGAGAGGAATCAAAACTTCATTAAGTAGCAGAGGAAAAATGAGCCCAAGCTAAATAATACCCACCCAGAGATGGCAAGGAAAGAAGGAGCAGATCTTGGCAGGAACACATTGGACAAGCACGGAGGGTGTTGTTGGACAGAGGAAGAAAAGAATTGCCATTTCTTGAAGCATCTCCAATGTTGACCTAATCTATTGGGTCTATAGCACTGGTCCAGCCCCTGGAATTTTCCCATGACATTTTCTCCCTTTGCTAATTGTTATGGCATACAGCAATAGCAACTGAAAGTGGAATCCTTCCAATACGAGCCGCCTCCAGTCCTGACTCCCCATTGGATTCTCCCCAGGTGGCTTCCATGGTGCTGCCACTATGCAGTCTGGGCTATCAGTTTTCACTGCCTCTTCTCCATTAGCTCCAACACTGGAGACAAGATACTGCCGGCCTGGCAGAAGGAAAAACAATGAATTGATGTCAGTACCCATCAATTCTAAAACAAAAAACAAAAAACTGGAGAAATAACAGTAACTATTGCTATTTATTTATTGCCCACAGTGTGTCAGGCATTGTGGTGAGTGATTTGTATCTTTCATCTAGTGATAATATTTATAGAGTATTTACTACATGGCAGGCACTATGTTAAACATTTTTACATGTATTAGCTCATTTAATCCTTCCACAAGCTGTCAGAGGTGGGTCCTGCTCTTGGCTCCGGGGTCCTGCCAAGGAACTGAGGCACAGTAGTGAGCGCACTTCTCAGCCACCCGGCTAAGAGTAGTGAAAGCTAGGCCAGACCCAATACCGAGCACTTTCTGTCACCTGGGGGGTGAGAAAGGTGAGCAAGCACAGGATAAACAGGAGCTGGAAGACTAAGGCATTTGTGTACGCCATCAATCCCCTGCCCAGCTTTATCTTTCTCCCCAGAATTTATCACTCTACTATGAATCATTCATTAGCACATCCTGCATTCCCCTGATGGCTCCACACTGGCAAAGAAATTTTTCTGATTTCTTCACTCCTCTATCCCCAGTTCCAGAACAGTGCTGAGCAAAGAGTCAATTCTCAGATAATGGTGGAGAAAGGAAGGATGGGCAGGGGTGGAGGGAGAGAAGGGGGACAATGTCAAGGAAAGCTCAAAAGCATGGAGCACTGCTGGAGGAAACGCAGCTGTGAGCAGGTCTCCCTGCGCCCAGGAACAGGGGCCAATGAGGGGCAAACTGCTTGCTCCAGAGAAAAGGCCCAAAAAGTTCAGGAGGCCGAATTCTAATTTGGAAACTTCTAGGCTCTTCTGAGATCATTCTGCAGCCTTTCTTTAAGTCCAGAAATAAGTCAAAGGGAGAGACAGAGAAAAAGGGTGGTCTCAGCTTTGCTCCCTTGCTATGCCCCTGGGAGGTTCCAACCTGCTCGCTGGAGATGTTTGAAGCTCTTTAAAACGCAAAGAATTATTATGAAGAAAGGATCTTCCCTTACACTCACTCTGCTTATTTTCAGGGTGTAAAAATCCAAAGGGAGGCAGGAGTAAACACACTAAGGGTTGGTGGGGATGTGAAGAAATTGGAACCCTCGAGCTTTGCTGGTGGGATTGAAAATTGGTGCAGCTGCTGGTGGAAAACAGAATGGAGGTTACTCAAAAAATCAAGCATATGATCCAGCAATTCCATTTCTGGGTATATACCCAAAAGAATTGGAAACAGGTGCTCAAACAGATATTTGTACATCTTTGTTCATGACAGCATTATTCACAATAGCCAAGAAGTGGGGATAATCCAAATGTCCATCAGGGGATGAACAGATAAACAAAATGTGGGGTTGCTATATGATGGAATATTATTCAGCCTTAAAAAGGAATGAAACTCTGACAAATGCCACCACGTGGATGAAACTTACAGACATCATGCTAAATGAAGTAAGCCAGATGCTAAAGGACAAATACCATGTGATTCCACTAATATGAGGCCCCTGGAGAAGTCAGAGTCAGAGAGACAGCAAGTAAGGTACAGATTAGCAGAGACGAGAAGGAGGGGAAAGGAGGAATTTGTTGTCCCTGGGGTGCAGAGTTTCAATTTGGGTTGATGAAAAGGTTCTGAAGATGGAGGGTGGTGATGGCTGCATAACTGTGTACTTTATGCAGTATATGGTTAAAATGGTACATGACATAAAATTTTATGTTATGTGTATTTTACTGTAATTTTTTAAAATGTAGAAAGGAAAAACTTAGGCACCCTCAGGGCACAATGAGGTTTTAAACTGAAATTTCCATGAGGTGTGGACTCTAGTATCCCCAGTCTCAGGGTAACTCAGCATCATTCCCAAGTCTTCAGGCAGCGGGGACGGTGACTCGCCCAGGGTCGGAAGAAGCAGAAATGGAAGCAACCACATGCAGTCATCTGCTCCGTCTAGAGCGGCTGTCCCCCAGTGTTCCTCCAAGCCAGGACCCCATTTTGGTGGCTTCCAATGTGCCCCTCCCTCCCACACCGTCTCCCAGGACTGGGCACATATAACAATAATATTTATTAATACAGCTACATCCTGGGTAAACTCACTGAATCCTCACAACCCCACGAGGTAGGTACCACCACTGCCTTCATTTTTCAGGTGAGTAAACTGAGGCACAGAAATATATGTCACCTCCCCGAGGTTTCCCTGGTGGTTAGGGACAGAGACGGGATGCACCAACAGGTCAGCCAGCTCTAGAATCATATTGTTAATCGTGATTTCTGTGGCTATTCTAAGCTAAGCTGTTCCTCCCACTCAGTGGCAAAGAGCCTTCCAAATACAGGTGAAGGTTTTGTTGTGGACTTCTCTGAGGTCTTTGTGAAGTCAAGCCTCATTGGAAAAGCCACCTTCTATGAGGATGTCAACACCAATGCCAGTATCGAATGCTTTCCGTGTCCCAGACACCATCTCCCTTAATCCTCACGGCTCCACCAGGTGGCTGGGTATTGCCAGTGGGGCTCAGAGTCATCGGCTACGTTGCCAAATCTACCCCTGAACTGGGATTAAAAGCCAGGTGTGGCTGTCTTAGAACCTCTGCCCCTAAGCCTTGCAATTCTCAGCCTGGGCCTTTTTTGCCCCCCAGGGGACACTTGGCAATAGCTGAGACATCAGGGTGGGGACTGCTGGATCTAGTGGGTAGAGGTCAGGGATGCTGCTAAAGACCCTGCAGGGCAGTGGGGACAGCCCCCCGCCCCCGGCCCCCGCCCCTGTGCGTGCACACAGACAACTACCAGCTCAGAATGGCTGCAGTGCTGAGGTTGAGAACCTTGCCTCAACCCCAGGCTATGAATAAAAGTAGTGCAGGGGATTTCAGTTGTAGGTTTTTAAAATTTTCTCCAAAGTCTTAAAATATACACCCTGACTCATCAACTATGGCTATCTCTGGATGATGAGAACTCCAGTGAGTTTTATTTTCTTCTTTCGGCAAATTGCTTTTCTTTTTCATTAACTGATGGCCAGTGAACACTTGGGCTGGGGGCTGGGCACATATGGGTTATTAGGACCAAGTCATAGCTCACAGACCAGGGCAGGGAGAGTCACCAACACAGGACGATGGAGTCCTGAGTTTTGGTGCCCCAGTGGTACATGTGCAGGGAGCCTCGGAGTCCATGGCAGTGCAGAAAGTAAATCCTAAGGTGAGGCATGAAGGGTGAGTAGGAATCAGCCAGGAGAAGAGGAGTTGGGGACAGGGAAGGGACAGAGGGACAGCATGTGCCAAGGTGAGGAGGTAAGAGTGAGAGAAGCCGCTCTGAGCACGAGCAACCCTTGGGGATCCCTGGAGCATGGGCTGTGCAGTGGGGAAAGGCTGGGTGGGCAGGGTGAGGACTTGGCCCCGAGGGCAAGAGGAAGCCATGAAAGGCCCATGCAGGGTCACCTTGACAGCTGTCTGCTGATCCAGGGCTCCCCTCCTCTCCCAGCCCTTGGAAGCAAGGTGAGGCCACGTGGCTACTTCTACCTAATGCGCTGTGAGCTGACAGGAGCTGTGTCCCTTCCAGGCTGAAACATCTGAGATGCAGTACATGGGCTGGGAGGCCTCCTCCCTGCCACAGGGGCCCCGGAGCCACGGACAGCCAAAGGATGGAAGCACTCAGAGATCCAAGTCACCATTCCACAGGGAGCTTCCCTGGAGATGCACTAGACCCACAGCAGACTGTGTGTGAATGAAAAGTAGATGCCTCAGCCCCTGAGGTCTGGAAGTTTGTTTACAGCAGAGTGGTGCAGCGGGTCTATCTGACTAAGTCGGGAGGTGGAGAGCACAGCACATTTAGTGATTCATGGCTGGGGACATGCGTTGCTTATACAGGCTAAGTAGGTATCCAATAAAGGTGGACCAGAAATATTTAGGTTTCGAGCG
Organism: Smutsia gigantea; assembly: GCA_032199065.1. Taxonomy (NCBI): domain Eukaryota; kingdom Metazoa; phylum Chordata; class Mammalia; order Pholidota; family Manidae; genus Smutsia; species Smutsia gigantea. The sequence continues at coordinate 57,071 of JAVSCE010018976.1, forward strand.
AGCATCTGTAAATGGGTTCATGTGCACTGAGATGTGGTCCCAGTGTCTGTCCCACAGGCTGGAATCGCTGTCTCTGTCATGGTCATGTGGGCCATAAGTGGTGGAACCAGAGACGCCCGGGGGGCTGAACCATCTCCAAGGCAACCTCGACTCAGCCCTCGGGAGGAGGAGACGGGCAGAACAGCAGGGGCTGTGTTCTCGCCATCCCACGGCTAGTTGATCACCAGCCCCTGGCACCAAGGTTTTCCCAGGCTCCTTTATAGCCAGGGGACATGCCCTGCTCTGGCCATGGAGCCGTCTGGGCTGGTCTCTCAAAGGCTACGGAAAGTCAGGTCAGAGGACACAGGCTCACAGAGAACTAGCCTCTTGCCCATGACCCTCTCAGGAAGGAGGTGAAGATGCGTGCCAGAGCCGAGGCAAGCACTCTGTGGCTGTGAGCTGACAAATCTGAGGACAGAAGGTCAACCCAGAGAGGCTCTGGGGAAAGGCCTGGGGCCCTGGCGACACTCACGATAGGACGTACCCTTATGCTTCTGCTCACCGGACCTCCTGTTCAAGGAGCAAATCATCTCCTCCTTTCGGCTACTGTCATTAGGGTTTTTGCTACTGGTAGCCGGATGCACCCTAACAACTATGCATTTCTCCTTTACGGATGCAGTCAGTCAACAGTGGAAATGGTTACAGCAGCCCAGGAGGATGGGTCCCACTGATGGCTCAGGAAAATAGCCAGTAGTCTCCACAAGCTAGTTATCGTAGCCAGGTCTGGAATCCCAAAGACTGAGGAGGTGGGGCTGGGGGTTTTTTCATCTCCACAGTCTGGGATCTCGGCCACAGCTCCTGTGTGTCATGGACACTCAAGGTCTGTGTTAAAAACTCCATAGTTGATGCCTGTGTCTGAGGCTGACCTGATGCCAACTGCTCTTGCTTTTCACATCTCCTTCCCGGGGCTCAGCATGCAGCCCCGTAGCCATGTGGGAAGGGCGCTTTGCAGGCAGGCTTCATCAGGCTTTTCGTGCCTGCAGGAGGCAGCTGGGCCAGTGCCACTGCTGTGGCCTCCTGGGAACGAGTCCCTGCCTCTCAACCAGCCAGGCCCTCCATCTCTTCCTTTTTGCATCAACAAACAGAACTCTGAGCTCAGCAGCGGACACACCAGTGTTTTCTTAGTTTCTCATTATTTTGTCTCATCGCATACATACTAATCTTAAATTCATACAAAGTAAGAATGGAAGAGGGCCCAGGGCATTCCCTTTGCAGATGGGAAGACTGAGATGCAGAAGGAGGAGGAGTTGGCCCATGCCCATGGCTATGACAGACAAGCCAGAACTGCAGCCCAGGTCCCCCTGGGTACAGGAAACTCTCTTACCCATAACAGACACACATGCCTATATGCACATGCAAGTATCAAAATAAAAAGAGGTTCCTTCTGGTTTTGAAATGATATCACAAAGTGTTTGTAGTCAAGGGTACATAAGGTAGAAACTCTAGTCAAATTGGGTTGATTATGTAATGGGCGTCTGGCCTCACGTAACTGAAAAGTCCAGCGCATGCCCAGGTTGAAAGCCCAGCTCTGTCCCTTAGCTGAGGGTCCTCCTGCACATGCCTTCCCCTCTCTGAGCCTCACTGTCCTTATCTGTAAGGTGGGCATAATCATAGAAACTACCTTGAGGAGTAGTGTCCGGTCAGGTGACTATATGGGACGTGCTTGGGACACTTCATGGGAAGCCACTATTAGCTCTTTGGGTCCCAGAAGTCCACTCTTAACCCACGACATCCAACATACTCATGATACGGACTGCTTTGCAGGGAGCAGACCCCCCTCGGGATCACACAGACCCAGTTTGATAGTAAGGGAGTGGGACAGGGGTCCAGAGTATGAGCACAGCAAATCCAAGGGGCCACCACAGCTTCCAAAGGATCAATTCACCGAATCCTCCCAGTAATCCTGAGGTATAGGCTCTGCTGTTGCTCCCTTTATATGCATGAGCTGAGCTGAGGCTCAGAAAGTCTAAGTCTTTGCCCAATTTACACAGCTAGTCACTGACTCCAAGATCAAGGCTTTTTCCACCACCCTTAGTACACAGGACTAAAACCCAAGAACCTGTGGCCACTCCCGGAGCCACGCCCCCTGGAGAGGAGCCCCTGAAATACCCCGAAGAGGTTCGTGAACAGGATGGAGACACAGATGCATGCAGGTGGAGCTGCCTCCTTCCAGCCCTCTTCTTTCCCCGTTAAGCTGTCTGCCACTTCCTGCTGTGACAGGGGACAAGGGACAAAGCCCCTCTCAGCATCCCCTCCCTCTGTGGGGCGGGGGATAGCCTTGGTAACTTCCTCATAGGCTGCTGGGAGTTGGGGCAGCGACGAAGGTCGTCTCCCATCCTTCCCACCCCCATCATTTCTGAGGGGAGCCCATTTCAGAGGTGGGGCCACCGTGAGTGACTCAGCCCTCCCCCTCCACCAGGGAGGTGGCATGTGATCCAAGTCCATCCAATCAGAGGTGCCCATCCCCCTTGGCCCAGAATTGGCGCGTGGATGGGCACATGACCCAAGAGGACACATCACCTCATGGCAGCAACTTTATGAAAAGACTGTCTGTCTGCTTGAGTGGCTAAGTGGGGCCTGCTGGAGGCCACCACCTCCCATCTGCAACTCGCGCGGTCGGAGCCCGCTGAACCGAGTGGACTAGGAGTGGGGGAGGGGAGAGTTCCTAAAAGTTAATGGAGCCGCTGTTTCCAGAAGCAGAGGGAATGTGGGCTAGGTTGGCCAACACAACAGATGGGCATCGCGGACATCATCATCAGGAACTGAGCGGACATGCGGCCAGACCTCGGAGCCCTGGTTTCCTGGCGATCCCGGATTATCACCCAAACCACTTTCCGCTCAATTCCCAACTTCTGGAAGGAGGGTCCAAGTCAGAAAGGGATTCAGGGACCTGCAGGATGCTTGGAATATTCGAATTCGCTCTCCAGCTGGCATGCAGGACTCAGATTATTTAATTTTATTTGCAACTCACCACTCTCTTGCTGACACTGAAATTATTTTGTCTGGATGCTTCAGGGTCAGCCTTGCTTTCCCCCAGCAGCCTCCCTGGCGCTTGGTTATAAACAGAAGGTTGGCTGGAGATGAGCCCGCAGCAGAACGCAGAGGCTCTGCGGTGAACGCGGGAGGAGACTGCGCATCTGTCTGCCCCCCCCACCAGCACTGATATTTGCCGGCTTAGACTGAGATAAGGTAGTCGGACCCAGGCTGGTAGGTATGGATCTTCAAGTTCCTCTCAGCTTGCAAAACCCAGTGGGCCATGACTTTGTGGCTGCGTTTTGTCTTTTACCTACCCACTCAGCAAGCCTGGGTGAGCCCCAAATGTCTCGTTCTGTGCTGACGAAACCCCCAAGCAGAGCCAGAGTGGACACCCTTGTCAAGCGGCTCATCATGCAGAAGAGGACGAACACACTCAACCTGCCGCACTGCTACACAAACAGACAGTAGCCAGAGCACAGGTGACGACAGAACTCTGGCCCACGACCTGAGCATCAGTCCCTCCCAAATGGTCAGGACTTGGTCCAGGACTGCCCGCTCCCCAAGTCAGTCCTTACGCTCCCGTTTCACACTCCCCATGGGACACACTTTGATAAAGGTGCCATCCAGCTGTAAACAGAAGGCGTGGGAGCAGAGGGGACTCTCGTACCATTGAGCTACTATACAGCCTGGCCTGGTGCCCAAGGAGGAAGAGAAGGAAACAAAGAAGGAAAGGAGAAACCTAAACCCTAAGGAAAGAATGGCCCATTCTCTCCCACACACCCGTTTTGAACAAGCCACACCTTCCTAACAGTAAAATGAGTGCAGTCTAGCCATACTTGAAAGCATTCAAATCACCTGGAGGCGTATTAAGCCCTTAGCTTCTAAGCCCCCCACACCTAGTGTCTTAGTTGGCTAGGGCTGCCTTGACAAGAGACCATGGGGTGGGGATTGAGCAACAGACACGTATTTCTCACAGTTCTGGAGTCTGGAGGTCTGAGGTCAGGGGCCTGCATGGTCAGGGTTTGGTGAGGCCCCTCTTCCTGGCTTGCGGACGGCCGCCTTTCACAAGGTGGTCACACGGCAGAGAGCGAGCTGGAAAGCACTTTGCTCTCTCTTCTCATAAGCGCCCTAATCCCACTGTGAGGGCCCCACCCTCCCGAGCCTGTGGAACCCTCCTTCACTTCCAAAGGTCCCACCTCCAAACACCGTAAGCTGAGGGGTTAGAGCCTCAATACATGAATTTGGGGAAGCACAAGCCATTCATTCCCAGTTTCTCTCTCGTCTAATATTTATTTTCCCAACCCTCTTCCCCAACTCTCCAACAAAAATCTCTTTTGATCACCAGTTCTACCCCACTTAGGCTTGTCCCAGCAAAATCCCCTAGGTCCCTTCCCAGAAAGGGGAGATAGGAAAGCAGGAAAAAACAACTTTTTCTTAACAACAAAACCCTTTTTCCCATCTAGATCTCTCCAGTTTGCTATTGCTTTCTTTCTTCTAAAAATTGCCATCTCCTCCAATTTCACACCAGTGTCCTTCCTTCCTTAGGGACCCAAGTTCTGAATTGTCCCCTTCCTTTCCACCAGCTGCTTTTCAAGACAAAAGAAGTTGGACGAGTCCTGAATTTGCCAGCCGGCGTTCCTGGAGGAAATACCCAGTGGTCTGACTGTTGCTGTCCCTGCAGGTCCTAACCTGAGCCCTTCTGTTCTGTGGAGAATCACTCACTTGCTCTTCCGGTGAGTTTCCGCTCTTTGCACTTGTGTAAAGACAGCTACTTCCTCGGTGGATTCCTTTCTTTCTCAGCAGTGTTTCTAATCCCTCCAAAAATGTCTGTACCAATGGTGAGATCATTACAAAATTGCTGTTTGGGAAATCAGATAAGGAAAAGGGTTATTTATTGTGCATGTTGACCTCTCTGGAGGAATGCAGACATTTATGAGACTGGCTTATGTTTCCTTGTTTATTGCAAAAATGCCTTTTCCTCCTCTAGCTCAGGGTAGCAACTTAAGATACCTACAGGCCCCGAGTGTGATAAACTAGACTGCGCCATAAGCGACGCCAGTCAATGCAGATGGCCAAGTAGAGATGCCAGGACAGTATTGCGAGAACTTAATTTTCTTTTAATTAAGTATCGTTAATATACAATCTTATGTTGGTTTCAAAGGTACATCACAGTGGTTCAGTAGTCCCCGTGACCACGTTACATTGTGACTGCAAATTATTGGGCCCCTTTATCCCCCTATTGGGCCCCTCACCACACTGGCCCCAACCCCTCCCCCTTGGTAACCTCTAGTCACTTCTCAGTGTCCATGAGTCTACTGCTGTTTTGTTCCTTCTATTCTGCTTTGCAGAACTTAATTTTTTTTTTTTTTGGTGAAGAGACCAGAACACTGTCTCTGTGTGAAACCTTTTGATCTTTAAAAATGCTGACAACGAATTTAATAAATATTTAAAGAAAGTGTAGGCCCCTTACAAAACATGTCCGCTGGCCACCAGTTTGGAATTTTTGGTTTAGGGTTTCTTTCTGTGTTGGACACACCTTCACAGATACATATCCCTGGGCACATGCGTATATGCAGGAGTTGTTCTCTTTAGGGCCGAAGTTCTCAAACTTCTTGATCGTAGGACTCGCCTACCCTTAAAAATTATTGAAGACCCCAAAGAAGAGTTCTGCATGTGAACTATATCTGCTGATATTTGCTGCACTAGAAGTTTAAACTAATAAACATTAACAATATTATTTCTTTTTTACATAGCAATAGTAGACCCATTCTATGTTAACATAATTGACATTTTTATTAAAAGACTGTTTCAGAAAACAAAAATTTTAGTGAGAATAATAGCATTGTTTTACAATTGTTTCTTATCACTGCTTTTGCCTCTTCGGATATGTCCTGTAGCCTCTGCAAAGTTCCCCGGAGAATGAAAAAGGCAGCTATTTTTATGAAAATAGTTTTGACCTCGTTGACTTCCTGAAAGACTCTTGAAGACCTGGGGGCTCCCCGTCCACCTCACCATGGAAACTGCTCCTCCAGATTTTAGTGCTTATTTGCACCTTCTGTTAGGATCAGCTTTTAGAGTGAGAAACTTTGGTGTCTCTTTTCTTCGTTTGGTTAATTTCATGTAAGAAATTTTCCTGTAAAGTGCAGCCATAGGCTTCTGATGGCTCCGTGTCTCTCTTACACAATGTAAGCTTTAAGTCTGTTCTTCTCATGAGACATCAGAGGAAATGAGTTACACTTCTGGTAAACATTATATTGGTTAGATGGCCAGAGGAGGGAGTCTTCCTTGACCGGTCAGTTTAAAAATGTGGGTGCAGAGTATTACCCAGGAGTCCCTGCCCCACGTGTGGGATGGCAGCACAGTGGAGTGGTCAGGTGTGGGGGCTTTGAGGCCGACTACCTGGGGGTGAATCATGACCTTGATTTGGGGCAAGTTACTTCACTTCTCTAGACTTTACCTCATCCGTAAAATAGGGTTAGTAATATAGCATGTTGCCTCAAAGGGGTGTTGTGGGAATTAAATGAGGGGATATATGAATGTTCAAAGTGGGGCTGATAAGTGTTTGCTTCCACTCTTACGATGATGGTGATGGTGATGATCATAGGGGCCTGGCAGGAAGATAAGTGAGGACGGCGGGGACTGGAGGCCGCAACCCTCTCCGGAGACGGCCCTGTCCTTCAGCTCTTCCTATGGATAACTATCAGGGAATATCAAGTCTAATAATTTTTAAGAGAAGCCAGAAATCCACATATTTAGTTGATATCTCTCTATTAAAAAAAATGTCAGTGGCTGATCCATTTTTTAAATTCTTTTATTTTGCTGTTATTAATCTACAATTACATGAGCAACATTATGGTTACTAGACTCCCCCTATGATCAAGTCCCCACCACATACCCCCATTGCAGTCACTGTCCTTCAGTGTAGAAGGATGTTATAGAATCACTACTTGTCTTCTCTGTATTACACTGCCTTCCCCGTATCCCCCCACCCCACCCCCACACCTGCTACATTATGGGTGCTAATTGCAATAGCCCATTTTCCCCCTTATCCCTTCCTTCCCACCCACCCTTCCCAGTCCCTTTCCCTTTGGTAACTGTTAGTCCATTCTTCCGTCTGTGAGGCTGATCCATTTTTAAAGAACAGTGTGTAGCTCAGACAAAACAGGCCTATGTTTTATAATAATGTTAGGAGTGGGGAAATCAGGAAAAACTTTCATAGGGTAAAAGCTGCAGGTCCTTTCATGCAGCTCCCAACAGCCTTGTTACTCAAACCTTATCACTTCCTCCCTCTAACACTGATGCAGAGGTCAGGGAGAGGGTGACGCTTGGGGAAAAAGAGGCTGATGGTCCAACAGGTTGGGGCTTTTCAGAGGAAGAGAGGCAGCACAGGGGAATCCTGTCACTCTTCAGTGAAAGGGCTGCTAAGAGCCCTCTTTGATCAGAGTTCTGTGCCAGCCAAGATGCTATGGGAAGTATGCACACATGAAGCAGAGTCACAGCCACCTAGAGCTTATAGTCTGGAGAAAATTGAAGAACCTGAAAGATAAATTCTGAGGCCATTTGAGATACGTGTCAAACGGATTATCAGACAAGTGCTTATTGGAGTTCAGAGGGGGAAGAAATAACCTCAGACTGTGTTATGTTAACAGTATTCTCTAGGTCAAGGGGGCATTTAGGCCTGATTTTGAAGGGCTTCATTTGGCAAAACTGACTATAAAGAGATGTTGGTCAAAGGAAACCACACAAATCAGGGTTTTGAATTCAGATGCCTCTAGAGGCCTAGCAGGGCATATAAATGAGAGGGTGGGTGGGTGTGAGAGAACAGGGAGTGGTGGGGACTCTGGCAAACTGATAAGGGCATGCTCTGTCTAAAGTAGCTACAGCTTCTTAGCTCCAGCCAATTGTTACTTCACAGGAATGTGGACTCAGTGTTGACAGATCCTCAGATTTTTTTCCCCCAGAATTTTAAATACAAGTTGGAAGCCTTACTTAATGTAAAAGCTCTAAATCTGCAATGTCCAATGTGGTAGGCACTAGCCACTTGTAGCTATATAAATTTAAACTGAATTAAAATAAAATGTATTTCAGGGTGTTCCTTAGCTCTGTGGCTCGTGGCTGGACGGTGAGGATTTAGAACATTTCTATAAGCACAGAAAGTTATTCTGGATAAACTATCCAAAAGAACTCTGACAGATTTTTCAATTTGATAACTAGTAGAAAATATTTAAATTTACTGCAGGCTAAATAAAACATCTTTGTATACCAGGTAAACATTCAGATTTTTCCCTCCCTTCCTCTAAACAATGCCACAGTAAACGTTATTTATCTAGTTGTGGACTTAATGCTTCAGTCTAGAACCATATGGCAGGCTTCCCCCCAAAAGGTAGCATTTCACAGAATTCTTTCTCTTCCTACCCCCACCAGTCATGGAATGATGAGCCTGTTTTAACAGAAAAAAATTGAAATTAATTGGATCCTCAGTGTTGACTTAAATTGTTTTTTTAAACAATTAAGGCAAACATGTTGATGAAAAAAGGCTTGTATTCCTAGAGTTTACAGTTCTTGTGTTATACAGTTCTCTCTGGTATAAAGTCAGCATGCAGTTAAATACAAGCCAAGCAACCGAGCCAATGTAATTCAAAATACAAACATGCTATTTTGCTGAAATTTAGCTGCTTCCTTGAAATAACTACTTTGCTGACTGCCACACTGAGCCCTTCTGGGTTTAGCAGGCCCTGTGATGTCTCAATTCTTCCATCCTTTCTCAGTTTGAACTACAGTAAAACTTCCTTTTGTACCAGGATGCCTGATGGCTTTTAAATGAGCCAAAGGCATTACTATGAGCTAAATCCACCTCTAGCCTCTTCTCATTAGCCTGTGGCAGTAAAAATAGTCCTTGTTGGCCTTACTGCCATTGTAAACATACCCTAGGCATCGACCCCAAATGGTAGTACTCAGTTATAGAGTGCTAATCCAATCATCTAGATACACTGATTTTCTTCTTTTAGGTAATTCTTAAAGTGAAAACACATATAAAATCCTTGGAAAGAGTTTCTGGACCCTTGGGGATATCTACAAGGATCCAGGGCATCACAGACCCTGCCCCACAGAGACGTGGAAGGTGCTTGATGAACTGAATTTATCTGTTGACAGAACCCAAGTCAATTCAATACTGGCTGAGGGGGGCTTGCTTTACTATCTGGCAAAGCATGGCCTTTGGACTTTTGGGTTGCTTGCCTGAGGTTGTAACCAGACTGATTTGTTCTGTGGACTTTGGGAGTATGTTGGAAAACAGGTGATTCAAGCGTTGGGGGATTCCAGAGACAGTCTGTCTCCCACCCTGGCCCCACCCAGCACCTCTTGTGTTTTCTAGTTTAAAGGGTACAGTGCGACCTGCCCCTTATTCGATAAGGAATCAGTATTGTGTGGTGGATAAGCACACAAGCTCTAAAGTCAAATTATCTGGGTTTAAGATCCGGCTCAACTACTTGTTAAGTACATGATTTTGGACAGATGACTTGTCCTCTCGGAGTCCCTTTCCTTCTCTGTAAAATGAAAGTAATAATAGAACCAGCCTCTGGGTAGTGAGGAGTGAGTGAATTAATGCATGTAAAGCACTTGGTGTAATCCATGAAAAGGAGAAAATGCTTAATATCTTATTTTACAAAATAACTACTTTATATTTTATCAGCTTGTTTTATTACTGGGAGATGAATAAAGCTGGGTTCTTTGCTCCTTGGAGGACTGAAAACAGCTTCCAGCAGCACTGTAGAAGAAACTTGAGAATTGACAGGGAAAATCATTTTGCCTCTGACTATAAACTAATACAGTTCACACCCCCGTCTCTGCAGTTTAGAAACCTAGGAAGTTCTGAGGATGCCAGGGTGTCTCAAATCTCCTTTGGTGGCCAAACCTGAATTCACATGTTGCTCTTTACAGTCTGTTTATTCCATTTTACCCTGAGTCATCATAGGTGTTGATGCAGAATGAATGATTTGATCACCTGGTGCTGTCCTGGACCCCCTGGGGATTATTTAAAACATGGTGTATGCATTATGTACCTTTCTAAATCCCCCATATCCCAGTCAGGTTGCAGAGCTGTGGTCCAGGTTTGTGGCCCTGTATTCAACTTTAAATTTGAGCTCCCTCAGTGGGCTACACGCACAGACACACAGGGAGATGCACAATGTGAAATGCAGGTGTTGAAGGCACAGCCGTTCCATTACATCTCAACACAAAAAGTTTTTAAACAGTAGAAACTGATAGCCTGGGAGTCCAGGCCCAACTACTGTTATCCTAGGGTCCACCAGATTTGTTATCAGTGAGTCAGTACGTGTTTATTAGGTGTTTAGGTGTGGATAGAATTATTCATAAAAGCCAAAATGGAAACAAGCCAGATGCTCATCAATAGATTAATAGAAGCAGCAAATATGGTCAGTCCAGACAATACAATGTTTCCTGGTCATAAAAAGGATGAAGTAATGGTACATGCCGTGAAATGTGGATTAACTTGGAAAAACGCCATGCTTACTGGTAAAGAAGCCAGACATAAAAGGCCACATCTTGTTTGATTCCATTTGTATGAAATGGATGACCCTCTGAATGGATCATGCTTTGTTTTCATGCCTCATAACTTTTTGGTGAGAAACTGGACGTGTTGAACATTACAACATGGTGACTCTGGGAGTCAGATTTTCCCTCTACCCCAGGGCTGCCCCCTGCTCTTCCCTGTGGTTCTAACTGTGTCACCGACTTTTCTTGACTATTTCTGTGGACTGCTCTTTGTCACATGCTGTCAGTGAAGCCTCTTTCCATTATTGACTAGCTAGTGATTTGACAGAGAGTTCCCTAAGCACCCAGAGCAAAAAATATATATATATATCCCCATCTTTGTAGTTGGGATCTGTGAGTGTTGGGACACACCTTTGACATTCAGCAGGCAGTTTACAACTCTGCCTTCACCTTCCCTTCCTGCTTGTAGAGAACGACCGTCAGACGGAGGTGAGAACTCAGAGCCTTCACAGATCTTTTCTGATCATGTGCCTGCCCTGAGTGCATGGCCTTCTAGATTCCCTGAAATATGTGCAAGATTTTAACTTATTTTATTTTTTTAATGAACTAAAGTCCACAGTTTATGTTAGGGTTCACTCTTTGTGTCGGGTAGTTCTGTGGCTTTTGACTACTGTATACTGTCAAGTATCTAGCACTGCAGCATCCGACAGGGCGGCTTCCCTCCATTTCCCTCCTGTGCTCCGCCTCTTATTCATCCGCCTCCCTCCCCACTGAATCCTGGAAACCACCAATTTTTTACTGTCTCCATAGTTGTGCCTTTTCCAGAATGTCATATGGTTGGGATCAGATAATATGTAGTCTTTTCAGATTGGCATCTTTCACTTAGCAATGTGTGTTTCGGTTTCCTCCATGTCTTTTTGTGGCTTGATGGCTTCTTACTTTTTATTGCTGAATAATATTTTATGGTCTGGCTAGACCACAGTTTGCTTATCCATTCTCCTGCTGAGGGACATCTTGGTTGCTTCCAGTTTGGGGCATTTATCAACAAAGCTGCTATAAATGTTTGTGTGCAGGTTTTGTGCCTACATACTTTTTCAGCTCACGGAGGTAGATGCTTGGCATATGCTGGGTGGATCATATGGTAAGGTCATGTTTAGCATGGTAAGAAATTGGCAGTATGGGAGCTCTTCAAAGCCCTTGCTCCCCAAAGCACCACACTCCCCAGCTTTTCCTCCCTAGATTTAAGTGGTGTGTCTGTGTTTAGCCCCAACTAACATCCTTTGCCCCAGGCTGCAGCGATTGTTTCATTGCTTTTAATGTTTTCTTTTCTTTTTCTTTCTTCTTTTGGTATCATTAATATACAGTCACATGAGCAGCATTGTGGTTACTAGATTCCCCTCATTATCAAGTCCCCACCACATACCCTATTACAGTCACTGTCCATCCACATAGTAAGATGCTATAGAGTCACTACTTGTCTTCTCTGTGCTATACTGCCTTCCCCGTGCCCCACCCCATACATTATGTGTGCTAATCGTAATGCCCCTTATTCCCCTTCTCCTTCCCTTCCCACCCACCCTCCCAGTCCCTTTCCCTTTGGTAACTGTTAGTCCATTCTTGGGTTCTGCGAATCTGCTGCTGTTTTCTTCCTTCAGTCTTTGCTCTGTTCTTATACTCCACAGATGAGTGAAATCATTTGGTACTTGTCTTTCTCCGCCTGGCTTATTTCACTGAGCATAATACCCTCTAGCTCCATCCATGTTGTTGCAAATGGTAGGATTTGTTTTCTTCTTGTGGCTGAATAATATTCCATTGTGTATATGTACCACATCTTCTTTATCCATTCATCTACTGATGGACACTTAGGTTGCTTCCATTTCTTGGCTTTTGTAAATAATGCTGTGATAAACATAGGGGTACATATGTCTTTTTGAAACTGGGATCCTGCATTCTTAGGGTAAATTCCTAGGAGTGGAATTCCTGGGTCAAATGGTATTTCTATTTTGAGTTTTTTGAGGAACCTCCATACTGCTTTCCACAATGGTTGAACTAGTTTACATTCCCACCAGCAGTGTAGGAGGGCTCCCTTTTCTCCACATCCTTGCCAGCATTTGTTGTTCCTAGTCTTTCTATGTTGGCCATCCTAACTGGTGTGAGGTGTTATCTCACTTTGGTTTTAATTTGCATTTCCCCGATAATAACTGACGTGGAGCATCTTTTCATGTGCCTGCTGACCATCTGAATTTCTTCTTTGGAGAAGGGTCTGTTCACATCCTCTGCCCATTTTTTAATACGGTTATTTGCTTTTTGGGTGTTGAGGCATGTGAGTTCTTTATATATTTTGGATGTTAACCCCTTGTCGGATATGTCATTTACAAATATATTCTTCTATACTGTAGGAAGCCTTTTTGTTCTGCTGATGGTGTCCTTTGCTGTACAGAAGCTTTTTAGCATGATGTAGTCCCATGTGTTGATTTTTATTTTGTTTCCCTTGCCTGAGGAGATGCGTTCAGGAAAAAGCCCATAAAGTGCTCAGTGTTTGTCAAAGGACAGAAAGATGTCAATGTTCTTTAAATTCTCATCTACCCAGTGGCCAGGGTCCTCATTTCCTCCATCCAGGGGATAGACCACACAGCTGAAACTCAATAGTTCTTAGTGTTTGATAAATAAATGAAGAAAATCCCTCCTAAATTGAAGGGAGATGTTTAATTCCTGTCTTTGCATAACCTGCAAGGCTTATGTGATCTGCCCCTAGTTTACCCCCTTTACTCACACAGTTCTAGCCAAACTGGTCTCTGCTGTTCAGGGGAATTCCACATCTTCCAGCCTCAGGGCCTTTGCACTTGTTCTTCCCCCAGATGGTTTTAGGGCCCCCTTCCTAATTTCCTTCAGGTCTTTGGTCAGTATAACTTCACCAGAGAGGCCTTTACTGACCAATATAAAACACATCCTCTGACACTCTGTTTCCTTACTTTTTCTTTAAAGTATAACCATATTAGAGTCATAATGTATTTGCCTGTGCCCCACTAGAGGTATGCTGTGGAGTCCCAGAGCCACTAGCTGCATGTGGCTATGATGGAGCCCTTTAACTGCGGCTAGTCTGAATTGAGGTGTCCTGTGAATGCAAATATACAGATTTTAAACAATCCAAAAATAAGTACATTCTCTTGTTAAAAGTTTTGTATTGATTAAATGTTGAAATAACATTTCAGGTTGAATTGTTTATTAAAGTTGATTTCACCTTTTTTTTTGTAACCTTTGTTTTAAAAAATGATTATTAGGAAATGTAAAATTGTGTCTCTGACACATGGGGCTTATATTTCTTTTGGACGGTGATGTTCTAGAATATAAGCTAAGGCAGGAACATTTGTCTGCCTCAGACACTGCTGTACCTCAGAACAGAAACTCAGTAATATTTGAATTAGGGAATCCAAAAGTAGAATACCAGTCCTTTTTGTTGTCTACCCCAGGGATCAATTTTTAAAAAAATAACAAAACTTTGAAGCATAATTTCCAAAAAGTCACCTATTTTAAGTGTATAATCAAACAATTTTTAGTGACCTCACCATTGTCCAACCATCAATGTACCTTTTAGAATATTTGCATCACCCCAATCGGATCCCCTCATGCTCCTTTACACTCCACCCCATCCCATCCTAAGGAAACTACTATATGTTGTCTTCGTAGATTTTCTGTGTTGGATTTCTAAGGAATGAATCCCTGTCTATATCCTTCCAGGGAACAAACTCCTTGACCAGACCGGACCATTGCTTGCTCTTCCCCGTTTCTGTCTGCCCCTCAACGCTGCTGAGCACAGGGCCAGACCCACACATGGCTCAGGGTTTGCTCAGGGAAAGGTGGGTCAGCTCGCGTCCCCTTTGGGGTTCTCCAGCCCCGCGTCTCCCTAAGCCCCCGAAGGGCAGGCCTGGGGGCTCGTGGTCCGCTGCCGCCTCCTGAAGAGCACATAGGGCTGCCTTGCTGAGCCCCACAGTCCTGCGAGAGTGGCGCCTACTTCCAAAGTCCTCATTGCAGGGACTGCAGCTCCCAGCGGCCCGCAGGGGCCCGAGCTCCCCGTCCATGCATTCTAATGCCTCCCCGGCCGCTCCTAACCCCAGCTCTGCCTTGTCACGATCGGCCCCCAACTGCCCTCCTCCCAAAATGGCGACCAACCGCCGCCTTTCCCACCCGCCGTTGGTCACCTAACGGCACTAAGCCCTGACCCTCGGCGGCGGCTGAATAACCGCCGAGACAGCCCCGCCGGGCCGCACGCGCTGGGAGCCCGAGCGTCACTAGGTGCGCGCGGGATGCTCCAAGCAGCACGAAGCGGCCGCAGCCATGCACGTGTGCCCACGCCCCGGATGCGCGGAAAAGATGCTCGGGCGGAAAGCCTTGCTGCGCGTGCGAGCCCGGCTGGCGGGTGATGTTGGTGATGCCACGGGACGCCAGTGATTGCTTGGAGACCCCCGAGACGCGGAGTCCCCAAAGCAGGTAAAACCTGGTTGCTGCCCCTGCCAGCCCTCTGCCTCCGGATCCCCCCTTTCCTGCTTCTTCATTTTCAGCCTCTTATCCCTTTACAACTCTAATTTGTTTATGTTTCTCCTTTATGGGGCCTATCTCCCTTTCTAAGGGCGCAGGAGGCGTGATGGGCGCCCCTCACCCGGCGTCACGCACGCACTTTCTCCACTCCAACCGCTGCAGCCCTGCAGCCTTCTCCCTCGGAGAAGACTCAGGAGCCCCTGGCTACTGCACCCCTTTTCTTACCTACCCCACCCACCAGGCCCCAACTGCCCCCTCGCAGCTCTCCAGGCCACGCCTTGGGCCCTACCCAACCTCCGCTCTTTCTACATCTTGGCCTTGCATTTCACCGCCCTCCTCTTCCAGGTACGTTCTGCTAAATATTCTCTTTCCTCCTGAAGAGTCCCCACGTTGGGGACCCAGATTTGTTTCTTTTTAGGATCGTCCAGCAGAAACAAAAATCTCTCTATAATTCCTTGACTATGCCCCTCCCCTCCTCTTAGGAACTTATAGCAAAAAATATCTTTCTTTTTTCACAGATTTTTCTTCCATCCAGGATCACTTTACAGCAAAAATCCATCCTTTCCACCAAGGATTTTTTTGTCGTATCTTTCCAACTCATTAACAAGCCATTCATTCCCAGTTTCTCTCTCGTCTAATATTTATTTTCCCAACCCTCTTCCCCAACTCTCCAACAAAAATCTCTTTGATCACCAGTTCTACCCCACTTAGGCTTGTCCCAGCAAAATCCCCTAGGTCCCTTCCCAGAAAGGGGAGATAGGAAAGCAGGAAAAAACAACTTTTTCTTAACAACAAAACCCTTTTTCCCACCTAGATCTCTCCAGTTTGCTATTGCTTTCTTTCTTCTAAAAATTGCCATCTCCTCCAATTTCACGCCAGTGTCCTTGCTTCCTTACGGACCCAAGTTCTGAATTGTCCCCTTCCTTTCCACCACCTGCTTTTAAAAGACAAGAGAAGCTGGACGAGTCCTGAATTTGCCAGCCGGCATTCCAGGAGGAAATACCCAGTGGTCTGACTGTTGCTCTCCCTGTGGATCCTAAACTGGGCTCTCCTGTTCCCTAGAGAATCCCTCACTTGTCTCCCGGTGAGTTTCCGCCCTTTGCACTTGTGTAAAGACAGCTACTTCCTCGGTGGATTCCTTTCTTTCTCAGCAGTGTTTCTAATCCCTCCAAAAATCTGTGTACCAATGGTGAGATCATTATCAATTTGCTGTTTGGGAAATCAGATAAGGAAGTTTTTTTTTGTTCTACTGATGGTATCCCTTGCTGTACAGAAGATTTTTAGTTTGATATAGTCCCATTCATTCATTTTTGCTTTTGTTTCCCTTGCATGGGGAGACATGTTCATGAAGAAGTTGCTCATGTTTATATCCAAGATATTTTTTCCTAAGAGTTTTATGGTTTCATGACTTACATTCAGGTCTTTGATCTATTTTGAGTTTACTTTGGTGTATGGGGTTAGACAATAATCCAGTTTCATTCTCTTGCATGTAGCTGTCCAGTTTTGCCAACACAAGTTGTTGAAGAGGCTGTCATTTCCCTATTGTATATCCATGGCTCCTTTATCTTATATTAATTGACCACATATGCTTGAGTTTATTTCTGGGCTCTCTAGTCTGTTCCATTGTTCTGTGGGTCTGTTCTTGTGCTTGTACCAAACTGTATTGATTACTGTGGCTTTGTAGTAGAGCCTGAAGTTAGGAAGCGAGATCCCCCCTGCTCTACTCTTCCTTCTCAGGATTGCTTTGGCTATTCAGGGTGTTTTGTGGTTCCATATGAATTTTAGAACTATTTGCTCTACTTGCTTTTAATGTTTTCAACAAATGCCAATTCCATGGCTATTCTACTTGCTGCCCTGAGCTCCAGGTTAGGCAAAGTCAAAGCAAGACCTTTGTGTTAGCTTTTCAAGAGCCATCTAAGAGGTCAAGAGAGACAACATCAGTTCTTTGAGAGCCAGATTCTCTCTGCTCCCTCCTGCACCAGGAGGCCCCAGTTGGAACTGGGTGCTGTCTTCAAACTGCTGCAGAGCTGGGAGTGGGATGGGGCCAGGGGAAGTTACAATGTCACTGGGTTCTCCTACCAGGTTTCACTCACCTTTTTCTTGATAGGAGTTCACTTGATTACTACAAACCTTTGACTTTTGCTCCAGAGTTCTGATTAAGTTTTTCTCAGTGGTGGCACAGGTAGGAAGTTTAAAAATTATGAATTCAATCTTTTTACTTCTTATAGGTCTACTCAGGTAGTCTGTGTCCCCTTGAGTCAGTTTGGGTAATTTGTATCTTTCTAGGAATTTGTCCATTTGTATCCAAGTTACCTAATTTGTTGGCATGTAATTGTTTGTAATATTCCTTTATAACCTTTTTTATTTTTGTAAGGTCATTAGTGATGTCCCCTCTTTAATTTCTGATTTTAGAAATTTGGGTGTTTTTTTTTTCTTTCTTTTCTTGAGAGAAAGTCTACTAGATTAGATGCTACATAGTCTGTTCCTTTCCTTTTGGTAGTTACACTTAGGTTACTTTAGAGTTTATACTTAAAATATAAAATCAATCATTGTCATTTTCTTTTTCCCAAATGATTCAGAAACCTGTGAACTCTTAAGCCTTGACTGAAAAAAGTCTCCATTGCCCTTAAATACTGCTGTTGCTGTGTGTTGAGCTCTGTGCTGGCTCTCACCTCTCCTTTGTCTGCTGATGGTATTATTCCACACCTTCTAGCCTTGTTTCTGTTGAGAAGTTTGCCACCAGGCTAGTCATCATCCTGTGTAGACCATCTGCCTCTTCTTTTTGTTAGTTTTTAGGGTGTCCTCTTTGTCTTTAGTGTTCTGCAGGTCTGCTGCATGTCAGGGAGTGAATTCATTTTTGTTTATCCTGCTCTGGCCTTGAAATGATTGGTTGTTATTAGCCCCATGTCTTCAAGATTCATACCTTTAAGCCTGGAGTCATGTGTTTCTGCAGTTCTGGAAATTCCTCCATTATCTCTTTAATATCCTATCTCTCCTGTAGTGTCTCCTCTTTCCTTATTTCCCTATTAGACATATGTCTGAGACTTTCGCATCTGCTTCTCATATTTACTCAGTTTCTCATTCATATTTTCCATGTCTTTATCTCTCTGTGCTGAATTTTAGGGGGAGTTCCTCAGATTGCTCTGCCAATTAATTATTCCTCTTTAGCACTGTTTAACCTGCTCTTTAACCCTACCAGTGAATTTTTATTTAAATGCCTTTCATTTCTAGAAATTTCAATTGTTTCTTTTAAAAGATATTTGTTCTTGTCTCATACTGACTTGCCGGGGCCTGCCAGCAGGAGTCAAACAGTTCCTGAGTGGGGACTTTGGGCTGTATATACAAGACAACAGGAGGGCAAACTGTCTGGTGCAGAATGCAGAATGCCAAGAAGCTTTATTCTGGCATGGCTTATATACACCTGAATTGCCTACAGAACAATACAATGGGCTGGTCCAGGTGGGTGGCCTTGAGATAAGACCTCCCTACATTCCTGAGATACTTGTTCCTGGAATTTAGGAAACTTTTCAAGGCTTCTTTCAGAGTCAAGCCCGGTTCAGGCCTTAGATGGAGACTAGGCACAAAAACACAATCAGTCCTGTCCTGTACTCTTGCTCCTTCTGTCCCAACCGCTCTCCACATCTCCCCCTTTTTTATTTTTTAAAATGCTTGAATGCATGGGATGACTTTGCCTGTCTTAGGTTGGTCAAAAACGGGGATGGCCTTACCTGCCATCGGGCTGAGGGTTGCATGACCCATTCCCTGTCTTAGGTTGGTCCACTCCCCTTCTTGCCTTACCGGTCACTGGCTATCCAGCCTCCTAAGCCAAAATTGGCTGGGGGGTTGAGTGATAAGTTTTTCTTGTGGAGGCTTCCATAGATTTGCTTCAGCACTTTTTCTACCAAACGTAGTGCTGTAGGGACCAATATAAGTAGAAGAAAGAGCATTAGAGCCCAGACAATGAAGGAGCTCATGAGCTATTTTGTTCTTAAATCTTCCAAAAACTCTTCTGCTAATTTTTCTGGTGACAAATCTAATTTTGCCTCTGGATAGCTGTTATCTCTTGATGTAGCTTTCTAGTATTCAACACATTAACTTGATCACCCAAGTAAAGCACGTATGCTCTAAAGCCTGGAGCTTATGTTCCACCTGGGAATCACCTGATTCTTGGGTGGCCCAGGCAAGAGACACATTATGAGCCAAATAATCTACAGAATCTGCAGCCTGAATTTCTGATAGAGAAGTTACACAGGAAGTAAAGTTGCAATTATTGCAGCTAACATTGAATTATGAATTATTCCCCACATTTACATAGACATCACCGATTAATAGAAGATAAGAGGGATTGACACAAGCAAGCACTGTAAACCTTTTGCATTATCATTAAAACCCCACTCCTTATTTTGATCATTCATGTTCACCCTTCGTCCTGACGCAGCTGCCAGCTTCCAAATATAAGTTAGAGGATGCCCATTACTAGACCACCACATTCCAGCCGTCAGCTGATGATCTGAACAGTTATCGCAGGTAGACCAGTCCCAATAGTGCCCTGTTGACACATTACACCGTTTTGGGGTTCTTTCTACACAACGGGTCCATAAGATTGTTGCATTAACCCTCCTATTCTCTGTGCCACAATAAGGCACTTGCTGAGGGGGAAAGGATGTCCATGGTCATAGTCACATTTGGATTTACTCTTGGAATCGTTAGCCATCCCAGTACAGGACATACTCACCGTAGGCATGAGCACTCTGTTCCCTTCGTTGTCCACAACATTGATACAGTTGTCAGAAGGCCCAGCACGGAAGCACACCGGCATTCCTTTTCCTTCGGCTGAATAATTCTGATAAGGGCTCAGGGCAGGCGAATTCCTGGAGGTGGAAGGATGGCCCAGAATCCTGGTATCCTTGACCTGGACAATGATCTCTGGGCCGTCCCAAAGCACATGGTGGAGGATCAGAAGGTCTGGCACAAGTGCCCAGTGTGTGTGGTTGGCTCCTGCGGCGGTCAGCAGAATGCAGAGGAGTATGAGCTTCAGCATGGCGGACCAATCTTTCTGGGAGCCACCTGGCTCCTTCTGCATCCTGTGGAAAAACACAAACATGCCCTCATCCCCAGATTAGTACTGGATCTGGGCCATTCCATTGACCCGTGAGAGGATCCTTCCACCTCACCATAGCATATGAATCTTTTGTTTTTGGATGCCAAAATCTATCCGCTGCAGACCTGCTCTGTGCATCTACAGTGAGAAAATTTTAACTAAAAAGTGCATTGTTTAAATAGTTTGTGGGAGTTTCTGGGTATAACTCCCCCTTTTTTATTTTTTGAAGCTGATGCTTCAGGGTACTGTGTGTCCTTTCCACAATACCTTGTCCTTGGGGATTGTAAGGAATACCTGTTTTGTGAAGGATTTGAAATTGCTTGCAGAAATGCTGAAATGCGCGGCTGGTATAGCCGGTCCCATTGTCCGTTTTCATCTCTCTTGGCACTCCTGTAATGCCAAAGCATTTTAAGCAATGGGCTGTAACGTGTTTAGTGGCTTCTCCGGTTTGTGCTGTTGCCATAATAAAGCCAGAATAGGTGTCTATAGAAATATGGACATACTTCAGTTTTCCAAACTCAGGTATTTTTGTAACATCCATCTGCCACAGCTGATTAGGCACAATACCCTGGGGATTAAATCCCTGGTGTTGAACAGTGTGATGAGTGGGACATCTGGGACATTGCTTCACTATCTGTCTGGCAGCCTCTTGGGAAATTTGGAACTGTTGTCTTAAGCTTTTGACTATTTTGATGATGTAAAGCATGGGATTGCTGAGCTTGCTGTAATTGGGAGAGGAAAACATTGCAGGTAGCAATGTCAGCCTTTGCATTTCCTGAGGATAAGGCACCTGGTAAGCCTGTGTGTGCTCTGATGTGTCCCACAAAGCAGGGGAGTTTACGACTGTGTATGTGTGTTTGTATCTGGGTGAATAAATTTCTTATTTTTATATTGAGAGATTCTATAGCTGCAGCAGTTTCTAGGGGGGGAATAGCTTTTGCAACATATTGACTGTCTATAAGTTGAAAGGCTCAGTGGAGGTAGCAGAAAACAAAGCTGCAACAGCACGAAGTTCTGCTATTTGTGTTGAAGAGGTGGGACTGAAAAATGTGTAAGTTTGGTTTTTAAATACAAAGACAGATTTTCCATTTGAGGAGCCATCAGTAAACGCATTCTCAGCTCCTACAATAGGTGCTTTATGCCCTATTTTTGGAAAAATAAATTCTTGTATGTCTGCGAATTGAAGCAACTTATTATTGGGCATATGGATACCTATCTGTCCTGTAAAGCTGGCAAACGCCAGCCCCCAAGCATCAGAAGAGGCAAACAACCAAGTAATCTGATCCTTCTTAAATGGGACCCTGATGTAATTTGGATCTCTGCCAAAGTATCTACGCGCACTTTCTCTGGCAAGTTGAACTACAGCAGAGACCGCTTCATGGTAAGGGGTAAGTGCTTTTGCAGGTGAAACAGGGAGGTGTATCCACAAAAGAGGTCCTTCCTGCCATATTACAGCAGTCAGGGTATGTGAGGAAGCCAACACATAAACTTCTAAATCTTTTGAATAATCAATATATGAAAGTTGCTGATTCTCTATGGCGTGTTCTACCTTTTCCAAGGCAGCTCTCCCTTCAGGAGTGAGTGTTCTGGCAGAAGTTGGGTCAGGATCACCTTTTAAGATTTCAAACAAAGGCTTTAACTCTCCTGTAGATAATTTTAAATGAGGTTGGACCCAGTTTATGTCTCCTAGTAATTTTTGAAAATCATTCAATGTTTTCACATTATCTTTTCTTAATTGTATTTTGTGAGGTAGAATGACCTTTGGATACAGAGTTTTTCCTAAGTACTGAAAGGGCGGCTGAGTTTGAATCTTCTCTGGAGCAATAACAAGCCCTGCATTAGCTAAATCATTCTGTATAGAACTGAAGGCTGCGAGGACTATCCCCTCATTCTGATGAGCAATGAGAATATCATCCATATAATGTATAATATACACTTGTTTATATTTCTTTCTGGTTAATTCTATAGCCTTGGCTACAAACTTTTGGCAAAGGGTCGGGCTATTTGCCATACCCTGAGGAAGAACTTTCCATTGATAACGTTTCATGGGTTCTTTAAAATTAACAGATGGCACACTAAAGGTAAATTTTTTACTATCTTTTTCTGCCAGGCAGATGGTATAAAAGCAATCTTTTAGATTTAATATCACTTTAAAGGTGCCCTGCGGAATAGCAGATGGGGAAGGGAGCCCAGGCTGTAATGCTCCCATTAATTCCATAGTTTCATTAACCTTCCTTAGGTCATGTAGCAACCTCCATTTCCCTGACTTCTTTTTTATAACAAATATAGGTGAGTTCCATGGCGAATTGGAAGTTTCTATATGACCACGGTTGAGTTGCTTCTGCACTAGCAGCTCTGCCGCTTGTATTTTTTCAGCTGAAAGAGGCCACTGATCCACCCATACAGGGGTATCACTGAGCCATGTTATTGGAGCTGCATGGGGAGCAGGGGGCTCAGAGGCCTCTATTAAAAATATCCTAGTCCTTGCCTGTCTCTTCTAGAGGGAGTTATGAGAGGTTGATTGATGCCCTGTCCCTTAGCCCCGAGTCCCTGTGTGGGAAGAAGTCCTTGGTCTAATAATTGGGTAGTGACTTTATCATTGGGGCTCTGCAGGTATACTCCCATTTCTTTCATAACATCTCTTCCCCATAGATTGACTGGAAGGCCGGCAACTATATACGGTTGAAAGCTGCCACTATGATTTTCATCATCCTTCCATAACAAGATATCACTACTCTCCTCTGAATTTTGACTTTGGCCTATGCCTTGAAGGTGTGTCACTGTAGGTTGTTTAGGCCACTCATAGGGCCATTGATCACTGGCAAAAACAGATACATCAGCTCCAGTATCTAGGAGCCCTTTTATTATTTTTCCTCTTATGGTTAATGTTAAATCTGGGCGTTTATTGCCAATGGGTTGAACCCAATACGCATCAGACGAGCCAAAACCCACCTGACCTCTTTTATCCTTTATATATTTGTTTGGAGATTCTACTTTTGGAAGGAGAATTAATTGTGCAATTCTCTGAGGGGGTTGAATGACTGTTATGGCTGCTGGTGAATGAGCCATAATTTTTATTTCTCCCTCATAATTTGGGTCTATCACACCTGGTGCTACTAAAAGGCCTTTCAAGGTGGCACTGCTTCTGCCTAGTAATAATCCTACACATCCAGCAGGGAGTGGTCCATACACTCCTGTGGGAAGGGCCTGCATGCCCATCTCTGGGGTTAGTACTGTGTAGGAGGAGGGACTGAGGTCCAGTCCTGCGCTGCCTGAGGTGGCTCGATAGAGGTCACAAACGGATTTCCTTGCCTCGGGGCGAAGGCTTGGAGCGCCCCATAACACTGTTTCGGGGCCTGGGGCTGGCCCCTCCTTGCGTTTCCCTGTTCCTGATCTAGTTTATTTCCATTTACATCTCTTTTTGACTTACATTCTCTTGCCCAATGATTGCCTCGTTTGCAGCGAGGACAGAGACCTGGCTGTCTTCTCGTGTCTCCTAGCTTCTCGAGGACAGAGACCCGGCTGTCTTCTCGTGTCTCCTAGCTTCTCATTCCTATTTCTGTTTTGCCACTGCCTTATCTGTGACCCATTTGTCCACAGCCAAAACAGCTGCCAGGGGGCCCTGAAGTATTCCTTGTTTTGGAAGCCTGCTGCTGGAAAAGCACTTCTTTGACTGTTTTCCCTTGAAGTGCGGCGGCCATGGCTAACCCTTGTGTGTAAGCTGGGCCGATGTCTGAACAGAGACTAATATAATCTGAAATTGTGCCCTTTTTTCTGAAAGGGCAAAGAGCTCCCTGGCATGCAGAATTTGCATTCTCATAGGCTAATTGTTTTACAAGGAGAAGGCCCGTATCTCCTATCAATCTGCTAGATGTTTGCATTAAACCAGAGACAAAATCTTGAAAAGGCTCATCT
This sequence comes from Smutsia gigantea, assembly GCA_032199065.1. NCBI lineage: Eukaryota > Metazoa > Chordata > Mammalia > Pholidota > Manidae > Smutsia > Smutsia gigantea. Next base: position 81,150 of record JAVSCE010018976.1, read on the forward strand.
GGCCCTTGCCTAATTTTAGATAAATCTTCAGATTGTGTCCCCCCTGAGGGCAGTTTCATCCAAGCTTCCTTAGCGGCAGCATTTACTTGTGCATAGGCAGCAGGATCGAAATCTAACTGCCTGTTAAGATCACTGTAGGGCCCTTCCCCCATAAGCATTTCAAAAGTTACTGGATGATTTTGAGCTCTATTAATATCAGCTGTCTTTTGACATTGCTCCGCGTATTCTGATCTCCACAATAGATAATCTCCACTTAAACAGGCTCGTGCAATAGCTTTCCAGTCAGAGGGCGGGAGAGCATCAGCTGCAAAAGCCTCAAGCATAGTTTGTGTAAACGGAGCAGTGGCTCCATAGGATGAGCAGGCCATTTTCAGCTCTTTCAGTTGTTTGAATGCTAAAGGCTGGTGGATTCTGTGCCTCACCCCTTGCTCATCCACTACCTCAAAGACCAGACAGGCTACAAAATCCATAGTATCTTCCCTTCTCTCCGAAGCTTGTTTCAGAGCCTTTTGCAGGGGAGAAAGCTGTTGTAGTGGCAACAGCTGTCTTTTATCTGGTCTAGGTTTTAAAGGCGGGACGGCCAAGGCTGTAAGAGGCGGCGCAGGGGGATCAAGCCCCGCAACAACTGACTGAGGGGGAGTTGGAGAGTCTATTTCAATGCACCTTCAGCCATGAGCTTGCTAAAGGTTTTACACAAGCAAACCTCTGGCAGATCTAATTTTTCGGGCCTTTGTTCTTTAAGGTCTGTTAAAGAGCTGCGATCAGTCTCCCATTTTTCCTCATCCGCCATTTCCGATGCAGTCTCGGGTGGTGCGGAAGGAATGACTCGACCGGCTTCAGCGTTTATACTTTCACTTTAGCCTGTAGCGGAATTTAATATCTGCCTCTCATGTCTAGGACCTAAACCATCTCTGATTAGAGTCCAAAGCCCAAAAGCACAAGCAAAGAGCAAACGGCTATTCCCGTTTCCCATACTTATCTCTACTGTAACACTATTGTTTATACATCACGAGGTTTTATACTTCCACTTTTAGCTAGCGAAGTAGGAAAGAGCTAGGAGCGCCCCTCGCCTGACACAAAGGCCAGGGCGGCCTGGAGAAACAGGCTGGAAGTCAGAGACTGAGAAAGAGACACTCCTCACGGACACCCAGTCGGGCTGTCGGGGTCTGAGTCCAGACACGCGGGCCTGTGCGGAGCCGCTGAAGTGTAGCCTCAGCCTGGACTCTTGCAGCTGCCCGCGGCTCTCCTCAGTCCCTGCCATCCAAGGAGGTGCCGTTGAAAGGGAATCCTGGGCTCCGCTCAGCTGACGTTCCCGGCTCCCAAGGGAGACAGGGGATCCACTGAGGGAAACACAGGGGAACCTGTCGCTCGAGACTTGAGAACGGCAGCCGGGCTAGTCCCTTTTAAGTGTCTGCCGAGCGCCCGATGTTGAGAGCCACAGACGGCCTTTTTTTTTATTTATTTTTATTTTTAATATAATTTATTTTATTATCATTAATCTACAATTACATGTGCAATATTACGGTTATTAAACTACCCCTTCATCAGGTCCCCCCCACCAACCACATTACAGTCACTGTCCATCAGCATAGTGAGATGCTATAGAATCACTACTTGTCTTCTCTGAGTTGTACTGCCCTCCCCGTGCCCCCCCAACATTACATCTGCTAATCGTAATGCCCTTTTTCCCTCTTATCCCTCCCTTCCCGCCCATTTTCCCCAGTCCCTTTCCCTTTGGTAACTATTAGTCCGTTCTTGGGTTCTGTGAGTCTGCTGCTGTTTTGTTCCTTCAGTATTTTTTCTTTGTTCTTATACTCCACATATGAGTGAAATCATTTGATACTTTTCTTTTTCGGCTTGGCTTATTTCACTGAGCATAATACCCTCTAGCTCCATCCATGTCGTTGCAAATGGTAGGATTTGTTTTCTTCTAATGGCTGAATAATATTCCATTGTGTATATGTACCACATCTTCTTTATCCATTCATTTACTGATGGACACTTAGGTTGCTTCCATTTCTTGGCTATTGTAAATAGTGCTGCAATAAACATAGGGGTGCATCTGTCCTTTTCAAATTGGGCTGCTGCATTCTTAGGGTAAATTCCTAGGAGTGGAATTCCTGGGTCAAATGGTATTTCTATTTTGAGTTTTTTGAGGAACCTCCATACTGCTTTGCACAATGGTTGAACTAATTTGCATTCCCACCAGCAGTGTAGGAGGGTTCCCTTTTCTCCACATCCTCGCCAACATTTGTTGTTGTTTGTGTTTTGGATGTTGGCCATCCTCACTGGTGTGAGGTGATATCTCATTGTGGTTTTAATCTGCATTTCTCTGATGATTAGCGATGTGGAGCATCTTTTCATGTGCCTGTTGGCCATCTGAATTTCTTCTTTGGAGAAGTGTCTATTCATGTCCTCTGCCCATTTCTTAATTGGATTATTTGCTTTCTGTTTGTTAAGGTGCATGAGTTCTTTATATATTTTGGATGTCAACCCTTTATCAGATACGTTTTTTATGAATATATTCTCCCATACTGTAGGATGTCTTTTTGTTCTACTGATGGTGTCCTTTGCTGTACAGAAGCTTTTCAGCTTGATATAGACCCACTTGTTCATTTTTGCTTTTGTTTCCCTTGCCCGGGGAGATATGTTCATGAAGAAGTTGCTCATGTTTATGTCCAAGAGATTTTTGCCTATGTTTTTTTCTAAGAGCTTTATGGTTTCATGACTTACATTCAGGTCTTTGATCCACCTTGAGTTTACCTTTGTGTATGGGGCTAGACAGTAGTCCAGTTTCATTCTCTTACATGTAGCTGTCCAGTTTTTCCAACACCAGCTGCTGAAGAGGCTGTCATCTCCCCATTGTATATCCAAGGCACTTTTATCAAATATTAATTGACTGTATATGTTTGGGTTAATGTTTGGATTTTCTATTCTGTTCCACTGGTCTGTGGGTCTGTTTTTGTGCCAATACCAAATTGTCTTGATTACTGTGGCTTTGTAGTAGAGCTTGAAGTCAGGGAGTGTAATTCCCCTGTTTTATTCCTCCTTCTCAGGATTGCTTTGGCTATTCGGGGTCTTTTGTGGTTCCATATGAATTTTAGAATTATTTGTTCCAGTTCATTGAAGAAAGCTGTTGGTAGTTTGATAGGGATTGCATTGAATCTGTAGATTGCTTTAGGTAGTATAGCCATTTTGACAATATTTATTCTTCCTAGCCAAGAGCATGGGATGCATTTCCATTTGTTAGTGTCCTCTTTAATTTCTCTTAGGAGTGTCTTGTAGTTTTCAGAGTACAGGTCTTTCACTTCCTTCGTTAGGTTTATTCCTAGGTATTTTATTCTTTTTGATGCAATTGTGAATGGAATTGTTTTTCTGATTTCTCTTTCTGTTAGTTCATCATTAGTGTATAGGAAAGCAACAGATTTCTGTGTGTTAATTTTGTATCCTGCAACTTTGCTGAATTCAGATATTAGTTCTAGTAGTTTTGGAATGGAATCTTTAGGGTTTTTTTATGTAGAGTATCATGTCATCTGCAAATAGTGACAATTTGACTTCTTCTTTACCAATCTGGATGCCTTGTATGTCTTTGTTTTGTCTGATTGCTGTGGCTAGGACCTCCAGTACTATGTTGAATAACAGTGGAGAGAGTGGGCATCCTTGTCTTGTTCCCGATCTTAGATGAAAAGCTTTCAGCATCTCGCCGTTAAGTATGATGTTAGCTGTGGGTTTGTCATATATAGCCTTTATGATGTTGAGGTACTTGCCCTCTATACCCATTTTGTTGAGAGTTTTAATCAGGAATGGATGCTGAATTTTGTCAAATGCTTTTTCAGCATCTATGGAGATGATCATGTGGTTTTTGTTCTTCTTTTTGTTGATGTGGTGGATGATGTTGATGGATTTTCGAATGTTGTACCATCCTTGCATCCCTGGGATGAATCCCACTTGATCATGGTGTATGATCCTCTTGATGTATTTTTGAATTCGGTTTGCTAATATTTTGTTGAGTATTTTTGCATCTACGTTCATCAGGGATATTGGTCTGTAATTTTCTTTTTTGGTGAGGTCTTTGCCCGGTTTTGGTATTAGAGTGATGCTGGCTTCATAGAATGAGTTTGGAAGTATTCCCTCCTCTTCTATTTTTGGAAAACTTTAAGGAGAATCGGTGTTATTTCTTCTCTATATGTCTAGTAGAATTCAGAGGTGAATCCATCAGGCCCGGGGTTTTGTTCTTGGGTAGTTTTTTGATTACCAATTCGATTTCATCGCTGGTGATTGGTCTGTTTAGTTTTTCTGTTTCTTGCTTGGTCAGTCTTGGAGGGTTGTATTTTTCTAAGAAGTTGTCCATTTCTTCTATGTTTTCCAGCTTGTTAGCATATAGGTTCTCATAATATTCTCTTATGATTCTTTGTATTTCTGTGGGGTCCGTCGTGATTTTTCCTTTCTCATTTGTGATTGTGTTTATGTGTGTAGATTCTCTTTTTCTCTTAATGAGTCTGGCTAGGGTTTATCTATTTTGTTTATTTTTTCAAAGAACCAGCTCTTGGTTTTATTGATTTTTTCTATTGTTTTATTCTTCTCAATTTTATTTATTTCTTCTCTAATCTTTATTATGTCCCTCCTTCTGGTGACGTTGGGCCTCATTTGTTCTTCTTTTTCCAATTTCAGTAATTGTGTCTTTAGACTATTCATTTGGGAATGTTCTTCGTTCTTTAAATAGGCCTGGATTGCAATATACTTTCCTCTTAGAACTGCCTTTGCTGCGTCCCACAGAAGTTGTGGCTTTGTGTTGTTGTCATTAGTCTCCATATATTCTTTGATTTCTGTTTGATTTGGTCGTTAACCCATTGATTAATTAGGAGAGTGTTGTTAAGTCTCCATGTATTTATGAGCCTTTTTGATTTCTTTCTAAAATTTATTTCTAGTTTTATACCTTGGTGATCTGAGAAGTTGGTTGGTAGGATTTCAATATTTTTGAAATTACTGAGGTTCTTTTGTGGCCTAGTATGTGGTCTATTCTGGAAAATGTTCCATGTGCACTTGAGAAGAATGTGTATCCTGTTGCTTTTGGGTGTAGAGTTCTGTAGATGTCTGTTAGGTCCATCTGTTCTAGTGTGTTGTTCAGTGCCTCTGTGTCTTTACTTATTTTCTGTCTGGTTGATCTGTCCTCTGGAGTGAGTGGTGTGTTGAAGTCTCCTAAGATGAATGCATTGCTGTCTATTTCCTCCTTTAATTCTGTTAGTATTTGTCTCACATATGCTGGCGCTCCTGTGTTGGGTGCGTATATATTTATAATGGTTATATCTTCTTGTTGGAGTGACCCCTTTATCTTTATGTAATGTCCTTCTTTATCTCTTGTGACTTTCTTCGTTTTGAAATCTATTTTGTCTGATACAAGTACTGCAACACCTGCTTTTTTCTCTTTGTTGTTTGCATGAAATATCTTTTCCCATCCCTTCACTTTTAGTCTGTGTATATCTTTGGATTTGAGCTGAGTTTCTTGTAGGCAGCATATAGATAACTCTTGCTTTTTTATCCATTCTGTTACTCTGTGTCTTTTGATTGGTGCATTCAGTCCATTTACATTTAGGGTGATTATTGATAGGTGTGTACTTATTGCCATTGCTGGCTTTAGATTCGTGGTTACCAAGGGTTCAAGGGTTGCTTCTTTACTATCTAACAATCTAACTTAACTTTCTTGTTAAGTTATTGTAAACACAGTCTGATGTTTCTTTCTTTCTCTCCCTTCTTATTCCTCCTCCTCCATTCTTTCTATAATAGGTGTTTTATTCTTTGCCTTTAGTTAGTATTTGGATGGTCTGCTTTCTTTGCTATGATTTTTTTTTCTCTGGTGACATCTTTTTAGCCTTAGGTGTGCTTCCATCTAGAGCAGTCCATTTAAGATATCCTGTAGTGGTGGTTTATGAGAGGCAAACTCTCTCAACTTTCGTTTATCTGGAAATTGTTTAATCCCTCCATCATATTTAAATGATAATCGTGCTGGATACAATATTCTTGGTTCAAGGCCCTTCTGTTTCATAACGTTAAATATATCATGCCATTCTCTTCTGGCCTGTAAGGTTTCTGTTGAGAAGTCTGATGATAGTCTGATGGGTTTTCCTTTGTAGGTGATCTTTTTTCTCTCTCTAGCTGCCTTTAATACCCTGTCTTTATCTTTGATCTTTGCCATCTTAATTATTATGTGTCTTGGTGTTGTCTTCCTTGGGTCCCTTGTGTTGGGAGATCTATGAGCTTCGGTGGACTGTGAGACTACTTCCTTCCCCAGCGAGGGAAAGTTTTCAGCAATTATTTCTTCAAAGACACATTCTATTCCTTTTTCTCTCTCTTCTTCCTCAGGTACTCCTATAATGCGAATATTGTTCCGTTTGGATTGGTCGCACTCTTCTCTTAATATTCTTTCATTCCTAGAAATCCTTTTATCTCTCTCTGCCTCAGCTGCTCTGTACTCCTGTTCTCTGTTTTCTATTCCATTAACAGTCTCTTGCATCTCATCCATTCTGCTGTTAAGCCCGTCGATTGCTTGTCTGATTTCTGAATTGTCTTTCCTCAGTTCCCTCACTTCGTCCCTCAGCTCTTGCACATTTCCCTGTAGGTCCATCAGCATGGTTTTGACTTTTATTCTGAATTCTTCTTCAGGGAGGCTGTGCATTTCCATCCCTTCAGACTCCCTCTCTGGGGTTGTCTGGTTGATTTTGGTCTGAACCATATTCCTCTGTCTTTTCATGGCTATATAATTGGTCACTGATAGTTGCCACGTATGTCAGCTGGGCTCTAAGACTTTAAAAAGAGAAGAAAAAAAAAGAAAAAAAAAGAAAGAAAGAAAGAAAGAAAAAAAGAAAGAAAAGAAAAACAAAAACACAACAAAAACAAAACAAAACAAAACAAAAAAAATGCCCACCAGACGTAGATTCTGTGGGATTGCTCTAGGTGGCGCTATTGCCCCACTATTCCACGGCTGTGACTGTGCCGCTCCGCAGGGCCCTTTATCGCTCTGGCAGGGGTGGGAACGAATAGGAGGCTGCTGATCTCAGTGAGAAGTGTTAAGTATGGCTACGCTTCCTCAGTCGCCAGCTAAGGCGTCTGAAACTCCCCAGGACTCCCAGCCTGCTGGGCTGAGTGTGCTGGGGCGATCCAGCTCCTCCGCTGGGCTCCTGTCTCTTTAAGACCGCTGAGGAAAGCGCGCACTTTTTTTTTCCTTCCCGGAGCCGGCTGCAAGCACCCTGGCGCGTTCCCCGCTCAGATCCTGCCCCTCTGTCTCTCCAATCTCCGCTGCACTGCGCAATGTGGGTCAGCGCTCCCCGCGCAGATCCCCGGGGCTGGCTACTTCGCGGGGTGCACTTCCACTCCCTCCCGGCTCTGAATCCTCTCCTCCCGCCGGTGCGCTGGGGTGGGGGAGGGCTCGGGTCCCGCCGGGTCGCGGCTCCATATCTTACCCGCCTCTTGGGGTGCCGAGTCCTCTCGGGTGTAGCTGCACGCTGTGCGCTTTCCTGTGTATTCTCGTCTCTCTTTTAGGAATAGATGTATTTTCTGTGTTTTCGTAGATAAATATAGTGTTGGGAGGAGATTTCTGCTGCCCTGCTCACACCGCCATCTTCCCGGAAGTCCTAAGTTAACTTTTATATATTATGTGAGGTAGGAGTCTAAATTCATTCCTTTGTGTGTGGCTATCAGTTGTTCCAGCAGTGTTTGTTGAAGAGATTATTCTTTCTCCCGTTGAACTGGCGTGGCGCCTTTGTGGAAAATCAACTGACCATAGTGATTTTAGATTTTTCTTCTTTTTTAATACGGACAGTTAACAGCTATAAGTTCCCTCAGAGCATTGCTTTAGCCATGTTCCATAAGTTTTGGTATGTTGTGTTCTTCTTTCCATTTATCTCAAAGTATTTCCTAATTTCTCTTTTGATTTCTTCTTTAATATGCTGATTATTGAGGAGTGTGTTGTTTTATTTCCACATATTTTTCCAAATTGCCTCCTTTTACTGATTTCTAATTTAATTCTATTGTGATCAGAGAACATACTTTGTATTAAGTTGGTCCTTTTAAATTTATTGAGACATGTTTTGTCAACTAGAATGTGTTCTGTCCTGAAGAATGTCCCATGTGCACTTAAGAACATACTCCATTGATGTTGGGTGGAACGCACCATAGATGTTTCTGTGTCTTGTTTTGTTCTGTGTGGTTTTCCTATCCATTACTGCAAGTACTGAAATCTCCAGATATTGTTTTTTAATTGTTTATTTCATACTTCAGTTCTGTCAGTTTCTCCTTCATGTATTTTTGGACTCTGCTTTTAGGTGCATATTTGCTTATAATTGTCATATCTTCCTGATGGTGTGATTTTTTTTTCATGATGTGACTACAATGTTATTTATCATCATTGCAATAATTTTATCATTATCCCTAGTTGTTTTAAAGTCTAATTAGCCTAACATTAGAACCATTCTGCCTCTTCTATGGTTGTTTACTTGGTATGTTTTTTCTGTCCTTGTATTTTCAACCTGCTTGTGTTTTTGAAAATAAACCATGTCTCCTACAGATAATATTAGTTGGATCATACTTTTATCTAATCTGACAAACTCTGCCTTTTGATTGGTTTATTTGATCCAGTGTCATTTAATGTTACATTGGTATAGGTAAGTTTACATTTGCCATTATGCTTTTTATTTTCTGCTTATACCTTGCCTTTTTCTCCTTCTGTTCCTCTATTCTGGCTTTCTTTTGTATTATTTTCTATTGTAACATTTAAATTCATTTCTTAGTCACTTCTTAGTGGTTGCTCTAAGACTTAAAACTACATCTTAACATATCAGAATATGTCCAGATGTATAATAACTTACAGTGAAATATAGAAACAGTACTCCTGTATAGCTCTATTTCTAACCCTTTTGCTATTATTATTTATATATGTACCTTTATATATATTTCATTTTCTATATGTGTGTGTGTGTATATATATACATATATATATATAAACCCAGCAATACATTGTTATAATTCTTACATTATTTGCTTTTGTATTGTGTAACAAAAACTGAGAGAATAAAGGAAAACAAGCATTATTTATACAATTTTCAGTCCTTTTGGGTAAATACCCAGAGGTGGGGTTGTTGGATCATATGGTAGTTCTGTTTTTAATTTTTTGCGGGACTCCCTACCTTACAATCTTGGAAAACCTGCTTTCAGCTGCTCTGGAAAGGCAGGCAGAAGGGGCCCCTGGAACACTTCTAGTCAGTGTTCTTGAAGCTTTGTGTTGTGTATTTATCTAGATCAAGTGGATCGCTCTTCTTTCGAGGATGACACCAAGATCAGCAGGGACCGGTGAGTTGGAACAGACTTAGAACCTGAGGGTCCTTCCAAGGTGGGGATACTTTTACCCTCCTTGTGTCCCTCCAGAGCTCCTTCCTCCTAGGGGGGTTAGCTACTCTCTGGGAGAGAAGTGGTAGATTTCTCTGGGTGTGTGTGGGAAGTTCCTGTAATATTCCTTCTATCTGGGCATACCATAGCTGGGCCCACTGGGACAAATGCCCAGGACCCTGGGCTCTAGGTAGAATTGGTGATGGCACATGTGAGACTTGAGTACCCATGGAATGTGACTAGATGGATGTGGCCATGGCTGTAGAAGCATGCCAGGCATCAGCATATACCTCCCCTGTCCTGGACCCCAATAGAGGCCCCTGAGGCCAGAAGCCTGGTGATAAAGAAAATTGGAGGAAGGGAGTGTGGCTGGAGGGGTGTCTAGAACACTTGCCCAGGTCTGTCGGGTTACGAATACTCAGCAGATGCATCTGGGAGATGACAGAGGTTTTCACAGAGCAGGGTTGTGGCCTGAGAGCAGGGCACATCACACATCTCTGTCTTATTTCCCATCTTAGTCAAGTGTATGTCGTGTGTGTGTGTGTGTGTGTGTGTGTGTGTGTGTGTGGCCTCATTTCAGACAGATCCACATAGGAAGCCAGTTTCAGGCCGAGATCCCAGAGCTCCAGGAGAGGTCTCTGGCCTGGACTGAAGAACATGGAGCTTCTCTGGTCTGGAAGCCATGGGGATATGTGATAAGCAACCCAGAAACACAGGATAGAAGTGGCTGAAACTTGAGGGCCAAATTGCCAAGGGTCCCCCCTCTCCCTCATGTCCAGGGAGTCTCTCCTCCCAGTTCTCACCTGAACCAAGCAGCAGCATCCCCGGGGTGGGGGAGCAAGCTGTTGGACCAGGACTGTCCTCCCAGCCCCATCCTCCTGCAGTCATCAGCCAGGCCATCCTGAGCAGGTGCCGGGAGCACGGTTTCTGCCCTTCCTCCTTGTCCTTCCCTTCGCCTGCTTTTCATGGAGATGTGAGGGAGACAGTGACAAGGAGCCCCTCTCTGCTTTTGGGGACGTCTCCTCCCTGGCATTCACTGACTCTCTGTGTTTCCTCTCCCTCACACTCTGCTGGGGACATTTGCTGGGAACAGTGACTGAGCTCTGCAACGCGGCCTGCTCCGGCGTGATGCCAGGAGGGGGCACCAACCTGGAGCTTGCTCTGCACTGCCTGCACGACGCCCAGGGCCATGTTCAGGTGAGCTGGAGGCACGGGCGGGCTTGGAGGGTCCCTGGGAAGCTCCCTGCTCTCCTGAGGCTGGGGATCTGGTGCGTGTAATGTGCCATCTGCGGGCTTTGTGGCTCATGAAAACTGAAGAAAGGCCACCCATCCTTTTCTCCCCGGGGCTGTGGGGCTGATGTGGTCCTTGTCGGTTGTAGGGGAAGTGTGCAGACAGGGCCCAGTCAATCAGTTATTTACCTGGGGCAGCAGCAGAGCACAGGTTCCTCCGAGATCTCAGGGGCACGGGGGAGGGGAGCCTAGGAGACTGACTCAGGTCCTGCATTGATGTGGTTTACTGACGGAGCTTTATCTTTTTGATTAAAAACCCATGTATGAAAACCTCTGATGCAACAAAAATATCTGCTTCCTCCAAGGACCTGCTTCACAATCCTGAAGTTTAGAAAATAAAAAGTCCAACTCTGAGTAGTGGGAAGGGAGGTCATGTCACCCGAGTTAGGGCCCCAGGAGTCAGTGTTGCAGTTGTACTTTTCCTCAAGTTGCAAGGCAGTGCCTGGTGCATAGTAGATGGTCAGCAGAGTAACCAGCACATGTTTCTTGGCCCTCATGAGTGTGGTGGCCCTGGGACAGGGCCGGCTTTGGGGCCCCCCTCGGTCTAATGCTCTGCTTCCACCATCTTGAAATTCTTAACAAATTTTCAAAAAGGGGCCTGCGTTTTCATTTTGCGCTGGGCCCTGCAAGTTCCATGGCCAGTCCTGATAGGGTTTACACTGGCGGGCAAGACAAAATCCTCCTCTGTGGGGCTTACATTTTAATTTTAGGAAAGTCAAAAGGGAAATCTGTTTTGAAAAATTGTTAGTGGTTAGTGCTATGAAGACAATAAAATGGGGCCTGGCACAGACACAGCTCCCGCAAACGCCCGTCCTTGAGGAAGGAGGAGCTGGTGCCGGAATAATCCACACACTGCTTCTGTAAGACTCAGAAAAACAGGCCCTGCTCAGCCCCGGGATGGACGGCGACCCAAATACTCACAAGAGACCGGTCTTGATGCAAACAGCAAGAGGTTTATTGATTCCACCAGCGTGCTGGGGTCGAGACTCACAACTCACACAGGAGCAGAGGAGTCCGACGACGAGCAGAAATTACAGGAGGTTTTAAAGGAAAAAGGGACCATAACCAGGGGGAGGCGAGGGGGAGGTCTGCTGATGATTCGATAGCAAAAATATTTCAATTAGGGTCTCACAGGGCTTTATCTTCACAGTAGGGTCTCACAGGGCTTTATCTTCACAATCTATCAGTTTTGGGGAGGATTACCTAGGCACGGGTTTGCAAGCTATTGTGTCATTGTGTTCAGGCCGGTTTTTATGACTCAGGCCAAGGGTCAGAGCCTACTTAAAATTTTCCTATTCTTTCAGGTGGTTTTGGGGAAACTGAAACTCAGGCCCTCTGATTTCTGAGGCTTTCTGGGGCCTGTCATGGCGTTAGTTTGGTCCTTTCATTCCACTTCTTCTTATGCATAGTTCTAATCATAGAACTAGAATTCCGTATTATCATAAAATTCTTTTTCAGAATCAGGTACGGACTGGTAATGTTGTCTTAACATTAAAATTTGTACTGCACCAATCCGTTCTCTAATAAAAGTTACTAATCTGTTCAGAATGCAAGGGCCAGTAGTGAGTAACAGAAGCAGAATCAGAATAGGTCCTATAAGGGAAGATATTAAAGTAGTAAACCAGGGAGATTTACTAAACCATCCTTCAAACCATCCTTGTTGAGATTCTCGTTCCCGCAGGCGTTTATCTAACCTTTCTCTCAGCTTAGACATGGAGTCTTTTATAATTCCAGAATGATCTACATAGAAGCAGCATTCTTCCCTCAATGCAGCACACAGTTCACCATCCTTCAAAAACAACAAATCTAGCCCTCTCCTATTCTGCAATACTACTTCAGACAAAGAAGTCAGGGCTTCCTCTAGTTTGGAGATAGATTGTTCTAAGGCTCGTAAGTCCTCATCCATTGCGGCTCTCAACATCTGGAAGTGCTGAGGCCCTTGTATCAAAGCTGCAGTTCCAGTACTTACTCCAGCTGCTACTCCGAGATGGTGTAAGCGAAGCTTAAGAGGATTATCAGTCTTTTCCACATGCCAGGACTCATCTTCTTCTGCCTTTGGTGCAGCTTTTAGGTGGGAGGCGTGGATCCAGGCGGCTATTCCTTCGACCTTCACTGCAGTGGGAGTTGTCAGCAGGACTAGGTAGGGTCCTTTCCACCGAGGCTCGAGATTCCCAACTCGGTGTCTGCATACGTAGACAGCGTCTCCCACTTGGAACTGGTGAGGGACGGTGGTGGTCTCAGTGGAGTAGGCCTCTTTCAGTGGTTCCCATGCCTGCTGGCGAACTACTTCTAGGGCTTTTAGGTGAACAAACAAAGGTTGAGAGAGAACAGCATCAGGGTTATGCACCTTTCCTACTTCTACAAGGGGGGGCGGTCCCCCACACAAAAGCTCATAGGGGGTTAGTCTAAAACGCCCTGGGGTGTTCCTTGCCCAGAACAGGGCAAAGGGAAGGAGAGCTGTCCAGTCATTCCCGCCGGTCTCTAAGGCTAATTTAGTTAAGGTCTCTTTTAGAGTTCTATTTATCCTCTCTACCTGTCCTGAGCTTTGGGGTCTATATGCACAATGTAATTTCCAACTAAACCCCATTTGTTTGGCCAATCCCTGACTTACCTGAGCAACGAAGGCGGGCCCATTGTCAGATCCGATTACCTTAGGGATTCCAAACCTGGGAAAAATTTCTTCTAATATCTTCTTGGCCACTATGTTGGCAGTTTCTGTCTTAGTTGGGTATGCCTCTACCCATCCTGTGAAGGTATCTATAAAAACTAGTATATATTTATTTCCATATTTGGCAGGTTTTATTTCAGTAAAGTCTATTTCCCAGTAAGCTCCAGGTCGATCACCCCGTAATCTTTGTCCAGTGCGGTATCGGTTAAAACCTGCATTCGTTATGGCACAAGGGATACAGTGTTTAACTACAGCATTAACAACTTCAGGAAGTCCAATTACATAGTAGGGGGACGATTTTATTGTCTTCTTCAGGTGTTTGGTCCCCAGATGGGTGAGCCGGGGGAGCTGTTCCACATATTCTTTAGCCTCCCTCTGGGGGAATATGATTTTCCCATTTTCTGTCTTTCTTAATCCTTGAGGCGTCTCTATAGTGTACCCTAGGCGATTCATGACTTGGCAATCTTCTCTAGTATACTGGAATTTCTCAGGGCTGGGCTCTGTCTCATAGTCACTCATTGCTGGCAATATTGGGGTTCTGTGAGCAGCTGTCTTTGCTGCCTGATCAGCCAACTGATTTCCTTTAGTTATCTTATCGGTGGCTTTTTGGTGCCCAGGGCAATGTATGATGGCGACCTTTTTAGGCAAATGCACTGCCTCTAATAGACTCAGAATTTCCTCTTTATTTTTAATCTCTTTACCTGCCGATGTCAGTAATCCTCTCTGCCGATAGATGGCACCATGTACATGTGCTGTGGCAAAGGCATATCTACTATCCATGTAGATATTGATGGCTTTCCCCTCAGCTAGCCTCAAAGCCTGTATCAAGGCTATGAGTTCTGCCTTCTGAGCTGAGGTCCCTTCAGGTAGACTGCTTGCCCACACTGTCTGCTCTCCATCTACTACCGCAGCCCCAGCCATCCTCTTACCTTCAACTACGAAGCTGCTGCCATCCGTGAACCAGGTGGTACCATTAGGCCAGGGGGTGTCTGTGAGGTCACTTCTGACTCCAGTTTCCTCAGCCAGTATGTCTGCACAAGTGTGAACAACTGGCTCCTCAGTGTCCTCAGGCAGTAAGGTAGCGGGGTTAAGGAGGGCAGGCTGGCCGAAAATGATTCTCTCTGTCAGCAGTAAGCTTTGGTAGTGGGTCATGCGAGCATTCGTCATCCACCGATCAGGAGGCTGGCGGATAACACTCTCTAGGGCATGGGCAGCAATTACAGTCACCTGTTGTCCCATAGTTAGTTTGTCAGCGTCCTTGATCAGGATCGCGACTGCTGCAATGGCCTTTAAGCAGGATGGCCATCTGCTGGCCACTGGATCCAGTTTCTTTGACAGGTATGCCACTGGCTTCTTCCAGGGTCCCAAGGCCTGGGTAAGAA
>JAVSCE010018977.1:0-57381 GCA_032199065.1 Smutsia gigantea
AAATGTCATGACTACATGTTATTTATTCTGATTAGTACTTTCAAACCAGAAACAAATGAAATCAGGTATAATCCTTTAGAGTGTGTGATAAAGGTTCCATGGGATAGAACATCCTTAAATCTAAAGATTCAAACTTTTACTTTCAGAAGAATATAACTACTGATATCACAGGAGAAAGCTACATGGGTCCAGGTGCATAAGGAATTTTAGGAATTGATAACACTTCATAAATGGGGAAAAAGAAGATCTATTCTTCCTAGTGATGCTTTCTTATTAAGACACCTTTCAGAAACCCTAGACTTCATCATGAAAGGCTCCTTCACAAAATGACCCTTCATTACAGGCAGGGTTATTCACTAAAATCCTTAATATCATGTATCAGGTAGGATTCTTTTATCCCCATCAAGAAAAATCCTCTTTCAAAATTCAAGAAAACAATAAAAAGTACATATTTCATATAACTGGAATACCAGGAACAGAGTGGGGCTCCACAATGTTGTTATTAGTGGATCAGCAGGATCCTTAAAGACGGTAGTGCTTTCTACATTTTTATTCTTCCAACTTTGGGAGTCTTCTTCCTCAGCCTATTTAGCAAGATGGCTTTCAGCACTTGTAGAATTATATTTGGACAGGACAACATCGAGGAAGGAGTGGGACAGTCTCTTTCTGTGGCTTTCTCTTGGGAGTGGATAAACTTGCCCCAGATTAACTCCCACTCTTAGCCAATGAAGTGACTCTCCTTCATGCTTCATTGGTCAGAAATTCACATAAATTCTGCATAGTCCAGCTACCAGCAAAAGTGTAATGAGTGTTGAGAGCTAATCACAATTATATCAGGTGTCATACGTCAGTTTTTCTCTGAACCGGAGTAGAACAATTCTATACTTGAAGCAAGATGGAACAGATTAAAGAATGGCCAAACCTAAAGTAGAACTGAAGGTAGATAATGTAGGGTGTATCTAAGGGTACGGCCAGCAGAATTCAAGGTAGACTCACAGTAACGTTGTATCTACCAAAGTAGGTAGAGTCCCAGTGGGTGAAATGTACAAATCCACTTGATCTGTGGGCACCGGCTTCCCGAAAAATCTCTGTCAGAAGCAGCAGATAGGGTCATTTTAATATCCTAGAATATGAGAAGTTGTTAATCTTTTACTCTCTTTTGGGTAATGGATTTACCCCCTTTCAAACAGTTGGATCTGGGAAAATTGAAGCATTATTAAAAGTTCCCTTTCTTTGATTTTATCAACTCTGTGTTTTTTGCGTAAAGTCCTAATCTTTTAGAGGACACAAAGTATCTTCAGTTCAACTATTGAACAAGAAGAAGAGTCTTTAAACACACTAATATTAACACAAGCTTTTTTCGATACCAAGAGGCAGTGCAATTTAATAACTAGTCTCAAACCCACCCACCACCACACACATACAATGGGAAAAAAGAACTGAAGCCACATATACTCTCTACTCAAGCATGGACTGAACTGGAAACTGTGAGATTAAGAATGATGGTGATTAGTGGGTACAGATGTGGAGGAAAATATAATCAGGAAAAATAATGTCTGAGTTAGGAGGGCTGACACTTTAGATAACTAACTCTATGCTGCATAATGTTGGCCACATAAATAAAGAAAATATTTTCATGAGCCATCTGGAAGCCCACATCACATCACTAAATCACATCAAACTAATTTTCATTTTATGACAAGTATTGTTAACTCCTCAACAACTTATTTAGACCTAGCCTGGAATTATCTCTAGTCTGAATTCAGCTTCAGGTTCTTAAAGTTGTACTACTTAGAGTGAACATTTCCATTTCTCATTTTAAATGCATCAGGTGATATATAGTAGTCATTCTTATTTTAGGAAATGTTGATCCTTTATAAAATTTAAGAAAATTTATTTAAAAGACTTTTAGGTGAAACTATCTAGCAAATGAGACCATCTGTTCTAGAATGACAGAATGTGATGAATGACATGAATGGGATAGAAATGCACAAAATAACACCATGTAGAATAATTATTATTGCTATTATTAATATTTGACTACCAAGCCTGTCATGAGCACTGGACAGCAACAAATTCTTCTTTGCTATTATTCTCCAGAATCTTCTCATATACCTTAATTACTAAGCTCCAACTTATCGAGTATCTAGTAAAATGGAAAGGTAATAAGGAAGGCATTCATACTTAAATTGTTCAGTTTTGTCAAGATGAGCTACAATTTTTACACAGTTTTGGAGTTACATAGGAATAAGGGCCAAATAACATGGTGAATTTAAAATGTAATTTATGATAGCACCAAAAATGTGAAATACTTAGGATAAATCTAACAAAAGATGTGCAGGATCTGTATAATGAAACTGCAAAAATTTGGAGAAAGAAATTAAATTACTTAAATAAAAGTATAGCTTATTCAATGTTCAGAGACAGAAGGACTCAATATTATTAAGATGCTAATTCCCCTAATTGAGCTATAGATTCAAGGTAATCTCAATCAAAATCCAAGCAAGTTCTTTGTAGAAATTGACAAACTGATGCTAAAATTCCTATAGAAATGCAAAGATACAGATTAGACAAAACAACTTTGAGAAAGAAGATCAAAATTAAAGAACTTATACTATTGTATTTTAAAACTTTCTATAAAGTTATGGTAATCAAGGTGGTATGATACAGGCATTAAGACATTCTGATCAGTAGAAAAAAATAGGCCCAGAAACAGACCTATACATATATGGCCAATCAGATTTTGATAAAGTTGCAAAGGTCTTTTTCTAGGAAAAGATAATTTTTTTAACAAATGGTACTGGAAATTTTGGATGCTCATATGCAAAAAAAAATTGACCTTTTATACTTTGCACCAAATGCAAAAGTTAATGTAAGACAGATCATAAACCTAAAATTAATACTTCTAGAAGAAATCATAGAAAATTTTTTGTGATAATGGCTTAGGCAAAATTTTTCTTGATATCACATGGAAAGCAGGATATATAAAATAACAAATTGATAAGTTTAACTCTAAATATTAATAACTTCGGTTCTTCAAAAAACAGCCTTACGAAAATGAAAATGCAAGTCACTTTTTAGGAGAAAATATTTGCAAATCACACATCTGATAAAAGACATTTCTAGAATATACAAAGAATTCTCAAAACCTAATAATTTAAAGACGCATTAAAATTGGACAAAATGTCTGAACACTTCATCAAGGAAGATAAGTGGGTGAGCACATAAAAAGATGGTAAACATCATTACTCATAGGGAAATACAAGCTAAAAACACATGTAATAATAATAATAATAAAATCACAATAATAAAGTATTTAAAGTTGAACTTAAAGTATTGGAATCATACATATCATACATAAGACTAGTAAGACTAGTAAAATTATTTACATAAATGCCCTGCATGATCAATTGTAACTTGTATAGGAGAACTTTTCAATATAAACCAAAATGCATGCAATCAGACATTTGAAATCAGCATTGAAAACAGAAAGGAGATCCTGGTTAATTGTGTGAATAAAAGAATTTCCAAAACTGACTAAAGACCACATTTTGCTCTGCAAGGCCACATATGCATGAGAAAATAGAATATCCATTCAGACAAATAACAAAACTATACTCCCAGGGTATTCCTGAATATAGTGGGTGGTGAACTAGTCTTTGTTTCAGGGTATTTGTGCACTTATTCTTACCAAAGCCAGAAATTGACTCTTGTCATTGTCTACACAGCATTCTGAGAGAAAATCTAGCTGAAGAGTGCAAGTCAAAGGAGTCAGAAGGCATATAGATCATTACTTTATCAGGGTTAGCCACCTTCTTCCCTCTCCACTAAACTGCACTTGTACAGTCTCTGACATAAAATACATGAAATCAATTTTCTGTAGGATAGTTTGTTAGAAGGAAAATAAACGGGCTTTGTTAATATGAATCGGGTGAATTCCTGGAGCCTAGATATTTAAAATCTATGTCCTGGGAAAACTGCTTAAACTTTCTACTTTCTTTATTTGCAAAATGTGGATAATAATATCTATTTTTGCATGTATTGTGAGATTTATAAAATAATACAGACTAAAGTCTCTAAAATTGGTGATTATAAGTAACAGTGTGCAGTTTTGTGTGTATGGGAACTAAAGGAATGTTTTTTCAAATTTACCCAGAGAATCAGTATTTCATTTTGATTGCTATTTTTGCTCTCCTTCCCAAGCCCTCAAAAGTTACAGCATTGCTTTTATTGGCCTTTGAAGGGATGTGCAATATATAGTGTTGACCTATTGCAATGTTTGTGAGTTTTCAGTTATAGAGTAAAATTTACTCCTTTATAATGTAGGTGCCAATGGACAAGGTCAATGACCGCATTACAAACTAGCCATGTGAAAGCTATTGAGCTATAATATCCATCACCAAGTACGGTGGGAAATGATTTGACCTTTCTTTGAATAGTAGTTACTGAATCAAATGATTTCTCAGTTTGAAAATAATTGCAGATCTCAGGTGCCCATTTAAGCCACTGCCTTCTGAATTCACATCAGTACTCATGCTCCCACTGCCACTACTGGCAATCCTAAGGAGCAGCACATGAAATGTGCAAAAGCAGCATGTGGTGATGGGATGACAGACGGTTTTGGATGCAGATGATCTGCATTTATATCTTGGCTCCTTTTCTGTCTTACTAAGTGGATGGCATATGTCAAATTACTTCCCTGTATCTTAGTACTGATGTGAAGTTTAATGAAATATATTTTTTAAATACTGTTGTTCACACGGGTGTTCTATATTTGAAACTAATATGAGATTGTATATCAACTACACTTTAATAAAAGTAAAGTAAAATAAGTAAAATTAAAATGCTGTTGCTCAGTTTCACTTCCAACTTGGAAGAGCTTGGAAGTCATCACTCCAAGTCCTTACAAACAGAAAATCAATGGCTTTTCTTATCCATAAGAGAATTGAGGTTGTCTGGCAAAACTTCACTCAAATATGAGGAGATAGGCACATCCAGAGAGATACAGCTGAAATCTTCTTACCTGGAGGAGTACTCACTGGGGGACATAAACTGGTAGGAACACTGAAATGCTAAATATAATGAATTGTGGGTTGTCTGAGAGTGAGAATTTCCTGGGGGCTGACCTTAGGGAAGCCCTCACACAATCATGGGCTTTATCTTCATGAATCCCATTAGGTTCCCGTGGGAATGATCTAAGCAAGCAGGAGAGGTCCCCAAATGGCTCTGTCAAGGGGAAAGAAAGGGTAATCATTGTGAAATATATCCAGAGTCTTTTCCATAGCAAAGACCTACTCTCTAGCAGAAAAGACCTTGCGAGAGTGTTATCTTACTAAGGGAAGAGAATTCCTCTCACTCTAGCTGCTTCCAGACTTCCTGTTTCAGCTAAGAGAGGAAATAATACATTTTCAACATGAGTCATGGATTTATAGAAATAAATTGATAATACTGCAGCCAAGGAAAGGCATAGGAAGCACAGGGGGAAAACAATGTCACTGAAGGAACATTAGTGAAGGGGACAGGGCCAAGATATAGGCCCACTAAAAGAATGAGATGTGCTTGCAATATTATAGAAAGTTCCCTCTCCTCCACACTTTGATACCATGCCAAAAAGTCTTCAGTAAAATAACCATGGATTTCAGCTGAAAACCTGCAGGGCACAGGATGTCTCTGAGAGAGACAATCGATTTGGACGAGGGGAGCCCAAAGTCAGAAGGAAAGACAAAAAAGACACTACAGGACTTGGAAATCTTTGCACCTACAACCACAGGAAATATTGAACATAACCTAACAACTAGGCACATGAAGTAAATCCTCACACTGAAAATCTATTTACCTTGACTGTGGATTAAAGATGGTGGCATGAGAGGTGAGACAGAAACCTCCTCCCAAAACCATATAAAATATGGAAATATACTTAATAAAACTAATCTTGAAAGAGCAACCGGAAAGAAGGCTGTGCCAGGCCAGCCAGAGGAGGCCCCGTCAACAGCAGCTACAAGTGCAAAGTACAAAGGCTTCTACCTGCACACTCAGCTCACTGGCCATGGCAGTGCCGGCAGGCACTGCAGCCGCGGAGCAGGAAACAGCTCTTTCCTCCCGACAGTACCAGTGCCACTCACCTGTGACCCCCGCCATCGCTCCAGGGGCTGAGCAGCCCCAGAAAGTAGAGTTTCTGGGCACTAGAGGGCGCCACATACAAATATGAAATGTCAAAGGAACCTGGTTCAAAAAAAGCCCCAAAACAACAGAGAAAGGGCCAAGTGAAACTAAACGCATCAATCTTCATGAAAGAAATTTCAAGATAAAAATCATAAACATGCTTATGGAGGTACAGAAAAATATTCAAGAACTCAAGGAAGAATTCAGGAATGAGATTCAATCATTAAAGAATATAATATCTGAAATGAAACATACAATGGAGGGATTTAAAAGATTAGATGAAGTAGAAGAGATGGTAAATGAAATAGAAATTAGAGAAGAGGAATACAAAGAAGCTGAGGAACAGAGAGAAAAAAGGATCTCTAGGAATGAAAGAATACCGAGAGAACTGTGTGACCAATCCAAATGGAACAATATCCGTATTATAGGGGTACCAGAAGAAGAAGAGAGAGAAAAAGAGATAGGAAGTGTCTTTGAGGAAGTAATTGCTGAAAACGTCCCCAATCTGGGGAAGAAGATAGTCCCTCAGGCCATGGAGGTGCATAGATTTCTCAACACAAGGGACCCAAGGAAGACAACACCAAGACATATAATAAATAACATGGCAAAGGTCAAGAATAAGGACAGAGTATTAAAAGCAGCAAGAAAGAGAAAAAAGATTGTATAATAAGGAAAACCCACCAGGCTCTCATCAGACTTCTCAACAAAAACCTGACAGGCCAAAGGGAATAGCATGATATATTTAATGAAGCAGAATGGCCTCGAACAAAGAATACTCTACCTGGCAAGATTATCATTTAAATTTTAAGGAGAGATTTAAAAAGTTCTAGATAAACAAAAGCTGAGAGAATTTACGTTCCACAAACCATTTCTACAGTCTCTCCCACAAACCATCTCGACTGCTATAGATGGAACTGTTCCTAAGGCCAAATAGCTGTCACCAGTGGAAATAAAACCACAGTAGAGAAAGTAGAACAATTAATTACTAAGCAGATGCAAAATCAAATCAACTACCTCCAAAGACAGTGAAAGGATAGACAAAGAGTACAGAATATGATACTTAATATATAAAGAATGGAGGAGGAAGAAAAAGGAGGGAGAAAGAAAGAACCTTTACATTGTGTTTGTAATAGTATACTAAGCGAGTTAAATTAGACTGTTAGATAGTAAAGAAGTAAACCTTGAACCTTTGGTAACCACAAATCTAAAACCTCCAATGGCAATAAGGACATATCTATTGATGATCACCCTTAATTTAAATGGTCTGAATGCACCAATAAAAAGACACAGAGTAATAGAATGGATAAAAAAAAACAAGACCCATCTATATGCTGCCTTCCAGAGACTCACTATAATCCCAAAGACATACACAGACTAAAAGTGAAGGGATGGAAAAAGATATTTCATGCAAATTATAGGGAGAAAAAATCAGGAGTTTCAGTACTTGTATCAGACAAAATAGACTTCAAAACAAAGAAAGTCACAAGAGACAAAAAAGGACATTACATAATGATAAAGGGGTCAATTCAACAAGAGGATATAACCATTATAAATACCTATGCACCCAACACAGGATCACCTACATAGGTGAAACAAATACTAATAGAATTAAAGAGGGAAATAGAATGCAATGCATTCATTTTTAGGAGACTTCAACACACCACTCACTCCAAAGGGGAGATCAACCAGACAGAAAATAAGTAAGGAGACAGAGGCACTGAACAATGCATTGGAACAGATGGACCTAAAGGACATCTACAGAACACTCCATCCAAAAGCAACAGGATACACATTCTTCTCAAGTGCACATGGAACATTTTCAAGAAAAGATCATATACTAGGCCACAAAAAGAAACTCAGTAAATTCAAAAAGATTGAAATTGTACCAACCAGCATCTCAGATCACAAAGGTATGAAACTAGAAATAAATTACACAAAGAAAACAAAAATGCCCACAAACATATGGAGGCTCAAAACCATGCTCCTAAATAATTAATGGATCAATGACTAAATAAAAACAGAGATCAAGAAATACATGGAGACAAATGAAAACAATAATTCAACACTACAAAATCTGTGGGATGAAGTGAAGGCCGTGCTAAGAGGGAAGTATATTGCAATACAGGCCTACCTCAGGAAAGAAGAACAATCCCGTATGAACAGTCTAAACTCACAATTAATGAAACTAGAAAAAGAAGAATAAATGAGGCCCAAAGTCAGTAGAAGGAGGGACATAATAAAGATTAGAGCATAAATAAATAAAATTGAGAATAAAACAATAGAAAGAATTAATGAAAGCAGGAACTGGTTCTTTGAGAAAATAAATGAAATAGATAAACCCCTAGACAGAATTACAAAGAAAAAAAGAGTCTATACATAAACAGAATCATAAAAAAGAAAGGAAAAATCATTATGGGCACCACAGAAATACAAAGAATTATTAGAGAACACTATGAAAAATTATATGCTATCAAACTGGATAACATAGAAGAAATGGACAATTTTCTTGAAAAATACAACCTTCCAAGTCTGATCGAGGAAGAAACAGAAAATCTGAACAAACCAATTACCAGCAATGAAATTGAATTTGTAATAAAAAAACTACCTCTAAAAACAAAATGCCTGGACCAGATGGCTTCACCACTAAATTTTATCAAACATTTAATGAAGACCTAATACCCATTTTCCTTAAAAGTTTTCCAAAAAATAAAAGAGGAGGGAATACTTCCAAAATCATTCTATGAGGCCAGCATCACTCTGATACTGAAACCAGACAAAGACACCACAAAAGAAGAAAATTACAGACCAATATCCCTAATGAACATAGATGTAAAAATACTCAACAAAATATTAGCAAACCGAATTCAAAAATACATCAAGAGGATCATACATCATGATCAAGTGGGATTCAGCCCATGGATGCAAGGATGGTACAACATTCGAAAATCCATCATCATCCACTGCACCAACAAAAAAGAAGGACAAAAATAACATGATCATCTCAGTAGATGCTGAAAAAGCCTTTGACAAAATTCAACACTCATTCATGATAAAAACTCTCAACAAGATGGGTAATGAAGACAAGTACCTCAACATAATAAAGACCATATATGACAAACCCACAGCCAACATCATACTTAACAGTGAAAAGCTGAAAGCTTTTCCTATAAAATCGGGAACAAGACCAAGGATGCCCACTCTGTCCACTTTTATTCAACACAGTACTGGAGGTCCTATTTACAATAGCCAAGATATGGAAACAACCTAGGTGGATTACTATTCAGTCATAAGAAAGAAACAAACCCTACCATTTGCAATAACATGGATGGAGCTAGAGGGTATTATGCTCAGTAAAATAAGTCAGGCAGAGAAAGACAAATACCAAATGATTTCCTTCATTTGTGTAGTATAACAATGAAGCAAAACTGAAGGAATGTAACAGCAGCATACTCACAAACTCCAAAAACGGATCAGTTGTTACCAAAGGGGAGGGGTGGGGGAGAGTGTGTGGGAAGGGAGGGAGAAGGGGATGGAGGGGTACTATGTTTAGTACACATGGTGTGGGGGCAGTCACAGGGAAGACAGTGTAGCACAAAGAAGAGAAGTAGTGAGTCTGTGGCATCTTACTACACTGATGGACAGTGACTTAACTGGGTATGGTGGGGACTTGATAACATTGGTGAATGTGGTAACCACATTGTTTTTCATGTGAAACCATCATAAGAGTGTATATCAATGATACCTTAATTAATAAAAAAAAGAAAGAAAGAAAATCTATTTCCTGTTACCCGGTATAATATGCCTGGCTTTTAACAAAAAATTACAAGTCCTACCAAAAAAATGGCAAGAAAAATAAAAATAAAAAAACACTTTGAAGAGACATAGCAATCATTAGAATAAAGCTCACACATGACAGATACTGGAATTATCAGGCAGGGAATTTTAAATAACTGATTAATGTAAGAACTCTAAGGAAAACGTAGGCAGCTTGTAAGAATAGATGAGTAATGTAAACAGAGAGATTAGAACTCAAAGAATGAATCAACAGGAACTTCTAGGGATAAAATACAGTGCAACAGAAATGAAGAATGCCTTTGAGAGTTTCTTCAGTAAACTGGACACACCCTAGCAAAGAATCACTGAGCTCAAAGACAGGTCAATAGAAACTTCCCAAATTGGGTTGTAACGAGAAAAAATAAAATGAAAACAGAGTAGAACATCCAAGAACTGTAGGACAATATCAAAAGGTGTATCATACATTGGAATTCCACAAGGTGAATAGAGAGAAAATGAGCAGAAAAAATATGTGAAGTAATAATAGGTGAGAATTTTAGAATATTAATTACAGACCCCAAACTACAGATCCAGGAAATTCAGAGAACACCAAGCAAGATAAATACCAAAATACACACATACACACATATACATACACACATTTCTAGGCATATCATATTTAAGTTGCAGAAAACCACAGAAAAAGAGAAAATTTAGAAAGAAACCAGATGTGAAAAAAATATCTTATCTGTGAAGGAACAAGGATAAGAATTACAGTGGACTTCTCATCAGAAACCATTTGAGAAAATATAGAGTAGAATGAAATATTTAAAAGTATGGAAAGAAAAAGAAACCATATACAAGCTGAAATTCCATATCTAGTGAAATTATCTTTCAAAAGGGAAGTAAACCCTTTCTCAGATTAAAAACAGAGGGAAGTCGTCACCATCACACCTGTTCTGCAAGACAAATTTTTAAAAGTTCTTGACCAATATTTTTTATGAGCACAGATGCAAAAATCTTCCAAAAAAATATTAGCAGATTTAATCCAACAATGTATAAAGTGAATTACATATCACAACCTAGTAGGATTTAGCCCAAGTATGCAATGTTGCTGCAATATTTGAAAGTTGATTAATGCAATCCATTAAATCAATAGGTTAAAGAAGAAAAATCATATTATATTAACAGATGCAAAAAAATTTTGATAAACTTTAAAACCAGTTTGTGATTAAAAACTCTCAGCACACTAGGAGGAGGGAACAAATTTATAAACTTAAAGAACACGTACAAGAAACTTCTAATATCATGATGAGAGCTTCTAGTTAAGTTCATGATGAGACACTTGATGCTTCCACCAAGTTATCAGGAAAATGCAAAGGTGTCCTGTCTCACCACTTATATTTAACATCATTTTGGAAATCCTAGCTAATGCAATAAAATAAGAAAAAGAAACAAAAGTTATACTAACTCTACACCCAAAAGCAACAGGATACACATTATTCTCAAGTGCACATGGAACATTTTCCAGAATAGACCACATAATAGGCCACAAAAAGAACCTCAATAAATTCAAAAATATTGAAATTCTACTAACCAACTTCCCAGATCACAAAGGTATAAAACTAGAAATAAATTTCAGAAAGAAATCAAAATGGCTCACAAATACATGGAGACATAACAACATTCTCCTAATTAATCAATGGGTTAATGACCAAATGAAAACAGAAATCAAAGAATACATGGAGACCAAGGACAACAACAAAACAAAGCCACAATTTCTGTGGGACACAGCAAAGCAGTTCTAAGAGGAAAGTATACTGCAATCCAGGCCTATTTAAAGAAGGAAGAAGATTCCCAAATGAATAGTCTAAAGACACAATTACTGAAATTGGAAAAAGAAGAACAAATGAGACACAAAGTCACCAGAAGGAGGGACATAAATAATAAAGATCAGAGAAGACATAAATAAAATTGAGAAGAATAAAACAATAGAAAAAATCAATGGAGACTTCCGGGAAGATGGCCGCGTGAGCAGGGTGGCAGAAATCTCCTCCCAACACTATATTTATCTACGAAAATACAGCAACTACAACTATTCCTAAAAGAGAGACCAGAATACACAGGAAAGCGCACGGCATGCAGCTACACCCGAGAGGACTCGGCACCCCAACAGGCGGGTAAGATACGGAGCCGCGACCCGGCAGGACCCGAGCACTCCCCCACCCCAGCGCACTGGCGGGAGGAGAGGATTCAGAGCCGGTAGAGAGTGGAAGTACACCCTGCAAACTAGCCATCCCCGGTGAACTGCGCAGGGAGCGCTGACCCACATTGCGCAGTGCAGCGGAGATTGGAGAGACAGAGGGTGCAGTATCTGAGTGGGAACGCACCAGGGTGGTTACAGCCGGCTCCCAGGTAGGAAAAAAAAAAGCGCGTACTTTCTTCAGCGGTCTCAAAGAGACAGGAGCCCAGCAGAGGAGCCGGATCGCCCGGGCACACACAGCCCAGCACACTGGGAGTCCTGGGGAGTTTCGGATGCCTTAGCTGGCGACTGGGGAAGCGTGGCCGTACTTACACTTCTCACTGAGATCAACAGCTTCCCATTCGTTCACACCCTGGACAGAGCGATAAAGGGCCCTGTGGAGCAGCGCAGCCATGGCTGTGCAATACAGGGGCAACATCACCACCTACAGCATCCCCACAGATTCTACTCCCGGTGGGTGTTTTTTTGTTGTTTTTTTTTGTTTGTTTTGTTTTGTTTTTGTTTTTTCTTTGGTTTCTTTTTTTCCTTTTTTTTTCTTTTTTTTCTCTTTTTAAAGTCTTGAAGAGCAGAGCTGACATATGTGGCAACTACCAGCGACCACTTCTATAGCCATGAAAAGACAGAGGAATATGGTTCAGACCAAAATCAACCAGACAACCCCAGAAAGGAAGTCTGAAGGGATGGAAATGCACAGTCTTCCTGAAAAAGAATTCAAAATAAAAGTCATAACCATGCTGATGGACCTACAGAGAAATGTGCAAGAGCTGAGGGAGGAAGTGAGGGAAGTGAGGAAAGACAAAGCAGAAATCAGACAAGTGATAGACAGGCTTAACAGCAGACTGGATGAGATGCAAGAGACTGTTAATGGAATAGAAATTAGAGAACAGGAATACAGAGAAGCTGAGGCAGAGAGAGATAAAAGGATTTCTAGGAATGAAAGAATATTAAGAAAACTGTATGACCAATCCAAATGGAACAATATTCACATTATAGGAGTACCAGAGGAAGAAGAGAGAGAAAAAGGGACAGAAAGTGTCTTTGAAGAAATAATTGGTGAAAACTTTCCCTCGCTGGGGAAGGAAATAGTCTTGCAGTCCAGAGAAGCCCACAGATCTCCCAACACAAGGGACCCAAGGAAGACAACACCAAGACACATAATAATTAAGATGGCAAAGATCAAAGATAAAGACAGAGTATTGAAGGCAGCTAGAGAGAGAAAAAAGATCACCTACAAAGGAAAACCCATCAGACTATCATCAGACTTCTCAACAGAAACCTTACAGGCTAGAAGAGAATGGCATGATATATTTAACGTTATGAAACAGATGGGCCTCGAACCAAGAATATTGTATCCAGCACAATTATCACTTAAATATGATGGAGGGATTAAACAATCTACAGACAAACGAAAGTTCAGAGAGTTTGCCTCTCATAAACCACCACTACAGGATATCTTGAATGGACGGCTCTAGATTGAAGCACTCCTAAGGCTAAAAAGATGTCACCGGAGAAAATAAAATCATAGCAAAGGAAGCAGACCATCCAAATACTAACTAAAGGCAAAGAATAAAACACCTAGTATATAAAGAATGGAGGAGGAAGAATAAGAAGGGAGAGAAATAAAGAAACATCAGACAGTGTTTACAATTACTTAATAAGAAAGTTAAGTTAGACTGTTAGATAGTAAAGAAGCAACCCTTGAACCTTTGGTAACCATGAATCTAAAGCCAGCAATGGCAATAAGTACGTATCTATCAATAATCACCCTAAATGTAAATGGACTAAACAAACCAATCAAAAGACACAGAGTAACAAAATGGATAAAAAACAAAGACCCATCTATATGCTGCTTACAAGAGACTCACCTCAAACCCAAAGATATACACAGACTAAAAGTGAAGGGATGGAAAAAGGTATTTCATGCAAACAACAAGGAGAAAAAAGCAGGTGTTGCAGTACTTGTATCAGACAAAATAGACCTCAAAACGAAGAAAGTAGCAAGAGATAAAGAAGGACATTACATAATGATAAAGGGGTTAGTCCAACAAGAAGATATAACCATTATAAATATATATGCACCCAACACAGGAGGGCCAGCATATGTGAATCAAATACTAACAGAATTAAAGGATGAAATAGACAGCAATGCATTCATTTTAAGAGACTTCAACACCCTGGTCACTCCAAAGGACAGATCACCCATGCAGAAAATAAGTAAAGACACAAAGGCACTGAACAACACACTAGAACAGATGGACCTAACAGACATCTACAGAACTCTACACCCAAAAGCAACAGGATACACATTCTTCTCAAGTGCACATGGAACATTTTCCAGAATAGACCACATACTAGGGCACAAAAAGAACCTCAGTAAATTCAACAATATTGAAATCCTACCAACCAACTTCTCAGATCACAAAGGTATAAAACTAGAAATAAATTTTAGAAAGAAATCAAAAAGGCTCACAAATACATGGAGACTTAACAACATTCTCCTAATTAATCAATGAGTTAACGACCAAATCAAAACAGAAATCAAAGAATATATGGAGACTAATGACAACAACAACACAAAGCCACAACTACTGTGGGACGCAGCAAAGGCAGTTCTAAGAGGGAAGTATATTGCGATCCAGGCCTACTTAAAGAAGGAAGAACATTCCCAAATGAATAGCCTAAAGAAACAATTACTGAAATTGGAAAAAGAAAAACAAATGAGGCCCAAAGTCACCAGAAGGAGGGACATAATAAAGATTAGAGAAGAAATAAATAAAA
Source organism: Smutsia gigantea (assembly GCA_032199065.1). Taxonomy (NCBI): domain Eukaryota; kingdom Metazoa; phylum Chordata; class Mammalia; order Pholidota; family Manidae; genus Smutsia; species Smutsia gigantea. The sequence continues at coordinate 14,978 of JAVSCE010018977.1, forward strand.
CTGAGAAGAATAAAAAAACAATAGAAAAAATCAATGAAACCAAGAGCTGGTTCTTTGAAAAAATAAACAAAATAGACAAACACAAAGACAGACTCCTTAACAGGAAAAGAGAATCTACACACATAAACAGAATCAGAAATGAGAAAGGAAAAATCACGATGGACCACACAGAAATACAAAGAAATATGAGAGAATATTATAAGAATCTACATGCTAACAAGCTGGAAAACCTAGAAGAAATGGACAGCTTCTTAGAAAAATACAACCTTCCAAGACTGACCAAGCAAGAAACAGAAAAACTAAACAGACCAATCACCAGCAACAAAATTGAATCGGTAATCAAAAAACTACCCAAGAACAAAACCCCCGGACCTGATGGATTCACCTCTGAATTCTACCAGACATATTGTGAAAAAATAACACCCATTCTCCTTAAAGTTTTCCAAAAAATAGAAGAGGAGGGAATACTTCCAAACTCATTCTATGAAGCCAGGATCACTCTAATACAAAAACCGGGCAAGGACATCACCAAAAAAGAAAATTACAGACCAATATCCCTGATGAACGTAGATGCAAAAATACTCAACAAAATATTAGCAAACCGAATTCAAAATTACATCAAGAGGATCATACACCATGATCAAGTAGGATTCATCCCAGGGAAGCAACGATGGTAGAACATTCGAAAATCCATCAACATCATCCACCACATCAACAAAAGAAGAACAAAAACCACATGATCATCTCCATAGATGCTGAAAAAGCATCTGACAAAATTCAGCATCCATTCATGATTAAAACTCTCTCAACAAAACGGGTATAGACGGCAAGTACCTCAACATCATAAACGCTATATATGACAAACACACAGCTAACATCATACTTAATGGCGAGACGCTGAAAGCTTTTACTCTAAGATCGGGAACAAGACAGGGATTCCCACTCTCTCCACTGTTATTCAACACAGTACTGGAGGTCCTAGCCACGGCGATCAGACCAAACAAAGACATACAAGGCATCCAGATTGGTAAAGAAGAAGTCAAATTGTCACTATTTGCAGGTGACATGATACTGTACATAAAAAACCCTAAAGATTCCATTCTAAAACTACTAGAACTAATATCTGAATTCAGCAAAGTTGCAGGATACAAAATTAACACACAGAAATCTGTTGCTTTCCTATACACTAACGATGAGCTAAAAGAAAGAGAAATCAGAAAAACAATTCCACTCACAATTGAATCAAAAAGAATAAAATACCTAGGGGTAAACCTAACGAAGGAAGTGAAAGACCTGTACTCTGAAAACTACAAGACAATCCTAAGAGAAATTAAAGAGGACATTAACAAATGGAAATGCATCCCATGCTCTTGGCTAGGAAGAGTAAATATTGTCAAAATGGCTATCTTACATAAAGCAATCTACAGAATCAATGCAATCCCTATCAAACTACCAACAGCTTTCTTCAATGAACTGGAACAAATAATTCTAAAATTCATATGTAACCAAAAAAGACCCCGAATAGCCAAAGCAGTCCTGAGAAGGAGGAATGAAAAGGGGGGAATTATGCTCCCTGACTTCAAGCTCTACTACAAAGCCACAGTAATCAAGACAATTTGGTACTGACACAAAATCAGACCCACATACCAGTGGAACAGAATAGAAAATCCAAACATTAACCCAAACATATACAGTCAATTAATATTTGATAAAGGAACCTTGGATATACAATGGGGAGATGACAGCCTCTTCCACAGCTGGTGTTGGCAAAACTGGACAGCTACATGTAAGAGAATGAAACTGGACTACTGTCTAGACGGATACACAAAGGTAAACTCAAAGTGGATCAAAGACCTGAATGTAAGTCATGAAACCATAAAACTCTTAGAAAAAAACATAGGCAAAAATCTCTTGGATATAAACATGAGCTACTTCTTCATGAACATATCTCCTTCGGCAAGGGAAACAAAAGCAAAAATGAACAAGTGGCACTATATCAAGCTGAAAAGCTTCTGTACAGCAAAGGACACCATCAGTAGAACAAGAAGACATCCTACAGTGTGGGAGAATATATTCATATATAACGCATCTGATAAAGGGTTGACATCCAAAATATATAAAGAATTCATGCACCTTAACAAGCAAAAAGCAAATAATCCAATTAAGAAATGGGCAGAGGACATGAATAGATACCTCTCTAAAGAAGAAATTCAGATGGCCAACAGGCACATGAAAAGAGGCTCCACATCGCTAATCGTTAGAGAAATGCAGATTAAAACCACAATGAGATATCACCTCACACCAGTGAGGATGGCCAACATCCAAAACACAAACAACAACAAATGATGGCAAGGATGTGGAGAAAAGGGAACCCTCCTACACTGCTGGTGGAAATGCAAATTATTTCAACCATTGTGGAAAGCAGTATAGAGGTTCCTCAAAAAACTCAAAATAGAAATACCATTTGACCCAGGAATTCCACTCCTAGGAATTTACCCTAAGAATGCAGCAGCCCAATTTGAAAAAGACAGATGCACCCCTATGTTTATTGCAGCACTATTTACTATAGCCAAGAAATGGAAGCAACCTAAGTGTCCGTCAGTAGATGAATGGATAACGAAGAAGTGGTACATATACACAATGGAATATTATTCAGCCATAAGAAGAAAACAAATCCGACCATTTGCAACAACATGGATGGCGCTAGAGGGTATTATGCTCAGTGAAATAAGCCAAGCCGAAAAAGACAAGTATCAAATGATTTCACTCATATGTGGAGTATAAGAACAAAAAAAAAATACTGAAGGAACAAAACAGCAGCAGACTCACAGAACCCAAGAACGGACTAATAGTTACCAAAGGGAAAGGGACTGGAGAAAATGGGTGGGAAGGGAGGGATAAGAGGTAAAAAGGGACATTACGATTAGCAGACGTAATGTTGGGGGGCACAGGGAGGGCTGTACAACTCAGAGAAGACAAGTAGTGATTCTGTAGCATCTCACTACACTGATGGACAGTGACTGTAATGGGGTTGGTGGGGGGGACCTGATGAAGGGGTAGTTTAATAACCAAAATATTGCACATGTAATTGTAGATTAATGATACAAAAATAAAATATATTTTAAAAAAATCAATGAAACCAAGAGATGGTTCTTTGAAAAAATAAACAAAATAGATAAACCCCTAGCCAGACTCATTAAGAGAAACAGAGAATCTACACACATAAACAGAATCAGAAATGAGAAAGGAAAAATAATGACAGACACCCAGAAATGCAAAGAATTATGAGAGAATATTATGAGAATCTATATGCTAACAAGCTGGAAAACCTAGAAGAAATGGACAACTTCTTAGAAAAATACAGTCTTCCAAGACTGACCAAACAAGAAACAGAAAAACTGAACAGACCAATCACCAGCAAAGAAATTTAATCAGTAATCAAAAAACTACCCAAGAACAAAACCCCCGGACCTGATGGATTCACCTCTGAATTCTACCAGACATATTGAGAAGAAATAACACCCATTCTACTTATAGTTTTTCAAAAAATAGAGGAGGAGGGAAACTTCCAAAGAAGCCAGCATCACTCTAATACCAAAACCTGGCAAAAACCTCACCAAAAAAGAAAATTATAGACCAATATTCCTGATGAACATAGATGCAAAAATACTAAACAAAATATTAGCAAACTGAATTCAAAAATACATCAAGAGGATCATACACCATGATCAAGTTGGATTCATCACAGGGATGCACGGATGGTACAACATTCGAAAATCCATCAACATCATCCACCACATCAATAAAAAAAAAGAACAAAAACCACATGATCATCTCCATAGATGCTGAAAAAGCATTTGACAAAATTCAGCATCCATTCGTGATTAAAACTCTCCCAACAAAATGGGCATAGATGGCAAGTACCTCAACATCATAAAGGCTATACATATGACAAACCCACAGCTAATATCATACTTAACGGCCAGAAGATCAAAGCTTTTCATCTACGATCGGGAAGAGAACAAGGATGCCCACTCTCTCCACTGTTATTCAACACAGTACTGGAGGTCCTAGCCATGGCAATCTGACAAAACAAAGAAATACAAGGCATCCAGATTGGTAAAGAAGAAGTCAAATTGTCACTATTTGCAGGTGACATGATACTGTACATAAAAAACCCTAAAGACTCCATTCCAAAACTACTAGAACTAATATCTGAATTCAGCAAATTTGCAGGATACAAAATTAACACACAGAAATCTGTTGCTTTCCTATACACTAACGATGAGCTAACAGAAAGAGAAATCAGAAAAACAATTCCACTCACAATTGAATCAAAAAGAATAAAATACCTAGGAGTAAACCTAACGAAGGAAGTGAAAGACCTGTACTCTGAAAACTACAAGACACTCCTAAGAGAAATTAAAAAGGACATTAACAAATGGAAATGCATCCCATGCTCTTGGCTAGGAAGAATAAATATTGTCAAAATGGCTATACTACCTAAAGCAATCTACAGATTCAATGCAATCCCTATCAAACTACCAACAGCTTTCTTCAATGAACTGGAACAAATAATTCTAAAATTCATATGGAACCACAAAAGACCCCAAATAGCCAAAGCAATCCTGAGACGGAGCAGTTAAACAGGGGGAATTATGCTCCCTGACTTCAAGCTCTACTACAAAGCCACAGTAATCAAGACAATTTGGTATTGGCAGAAAAACAGACCCACATACCAGTGGAACAGAATAGAAAATCCAAACATTAACCCAAACATATACAGTCAATTAATATTTGATAAAGGAGCCTTGGATATACAATGGGGAGATGACAGCCTCTTCCGCAGCTGACTGGACAGCTACATGTAAGAGAATGAAACTGGACTACTGTCTAACCCCATACACAAAGGTAAACTCAAAATGGATCAAAGACCTGAATGTAAGTCATGAAACCATAAAACTCTTAGAAAAAAACATTGGCAAAAATCTCCTGGACATAAACATGAGTGACTTCTTCATGAACATATCTCCCCAGGCAAGGGAAACAAAAGCAAAAATGAACAAGTGGGACTATATCAAGCTGAAAAGCTTCTGTACAGCAAAGGACACCATCAGTAGAACAAAAGACATCCTGCAGTATGGGAGAATATATTCATAAATGATGTATTCGATAAGGAGTTGACATCCAAAATATATAAAGAACTCATGCATCTTAACAAACAAAAAGCAAATAATCCAATTAAGAAATGCGCAGAGGATATGAATAGACACTTCTACAAAGAAGAAATTCAGATGGCCAACAGGCACATGAAAAGATGCTCCACATCGCTAATCATTAGAGAAATGCAGATTAAAACCACAATGAGATATCACCTCACACCAGTAAGGATGGCCAACATCCAAAACACAAACAACAACAAATGTTGCCAAGGATGTGGAGAAAAGGGAACCCTCCTACACTGCTGGTGGAAATGCAAATTATTTCAACCATTGTGGAAAGCAGTATGGAGGTTCCTCAAAAAACTCAAAATAGAAATACCATTTGACCCAGGAATTCCACTCCTAGGAATTTACCCTAACAATGCAGCAGCCCAGTCTGAAAAAGACAGATGCACCCCTCTGTTTATCGTAGCACTATTTACAATAGCCAAGAAATGGAAGCAACCTAAGTGTCCATCAGTAGATGAATGGATAACGAAGATGTGGTACATATACACAATGGAATATTATTCAGCCATAAGAAGAAAACAAATCCTACCATTTGCAACAACATGGATGGAGCTAGAGGGTATTATGCTCAGTGAAATAAGCCAAGCCGAAAAAGACAAGTATCAAATGATTTCACTCATATGTGGAGTATAAGAACAAAGAAAAAAACTGAAGGAACAAAACAGCAGCAGACTCACAGAACCCAGGAATGGACTAATAGTTACCAAAGGGAAAGGGACTGGGGAAGATGGGTGGGAAGGGAGAGATAAGGGGGAAAAAGGGGCATTACGATTAGCAGATGTAATGTGGGAGGGCACGGGGAGGGCTGTACAACTCAGAGAAGACAAGCAGTGATTCTATAGCATCTCACTACACTGATGGACAGTGACTATAATGGGGTTGGTGGGGGTGACCTGATGAAGGGGGTAGTTTAATAACCACAATATTGCACATGTAATTGTAGATTAATGATACCAAAAGAAAGTATTTTTTAAAAGTTATACTAATGTGGAATTATGAAATAAAACTCTTTTTTTGCTAAGTTACATGATTATTTATGTAGAAAACCCTAAAGGATCAACAAAAAATTCCTGGAGCTAATGTGCAGTTATAGAAAGATTTTAGGATTCAAGGTTAATATATAAAAATCAATTGTTTTTCTAAATACCAGAAATGAACAATTGAAATTTAAAACTAAAAACATCATTTACATTAGTTCCCCAAAATGAAATACTTAGGTATAAATCTTACAAAATACATACAAGATACATATGAGGAAAACTACAAAATTCTGACTTAGAGAATCAAGGAAGATCTATATAAATCCAAAGATATTTCATGTACTTGGATAGACTCAATATTGTCAAGAAGCAAATTCTTCCCAATTTGTTTCATAGGTTCAACAAAATCCCTATCAAAATCCCAGCAAATTATTTTGTGGATATTAGCAAAAGTTTCTATTGTAGCTTTATTGACAATTGCAAAAACTTGGGGCAACTAAGATGTTCTTTTATAGGTGAATGGATAAACTGAGGTACATACATATAATGGGATATTATCCAGCAATAAAAAGAAATGCACAATCAACACACACAAAGACATGGACGCAACTTAAGTGCATGTTGTTAAGTGAAAGAAGCCATTCTGAAAGGGCTATATATTGCATAATTTCCCCCTATATGATATTCTAGAAAAGGCAAAACTTTTCTAAAAAGGATAGTGAAAGATCAGTGGTTACCAGAGGTTCAAGAGGAGAGAGAGAAAGATGAAGAGGTAGAGCACAAGGCACTTTTAGGAGAATGAAAATATTCTGTATGATACTATAATGATGGGTACATGACATCATACATTTATCAAAACCCATAGAACCATACAAGTAAACTCTAATGTGAACCATGGACTTTAGTTGATAATAATATATCAATATTGGTTCATTAACTGTGACAAACGTCCCATTCTGGTGTCAGATGTTAATAATAGGAGAAACTGGGGGTAGGGTATATGGGACCTCTCGGTACTATCTTCACACTTTTCGGTATATCTAAAACTATTCTAAATTACAATAGTTTTTTCAAGAAATCTGAGTTTTCAAATATAGTAGGTTTTCAAGAAATATTGGTTCCCCTTTACCATACAGACTATATCACACTTTTATCAGTAAGAATATTAATTCAGTACCCTTGCTGTGGTATACGATGATCATGGAAGGGAACTTGCTAGTGAATTAAATATAACAATAAAGTGTAATCATACAGTGTAAAGAAATAACAGATTAAAGGTTTAATAGCAGACAGTTAGGTGCATCTCCTGAACATAATTGAATATTTTTGATGATTCAGATGATACTTGGGAATCTTTGAAAACCTCTGAGTCATCATTATGAACATCAATTATTTCTGTGATAAGCAGAATTTCATTAATAGACCTCTTATTATGAGAATGCCAATTTTAATTTCTTTATGGATTCATCAAGAGCATTCCATATTTTTTTAATTATACACATAAAAACATCAATCAACATAAAAAAAATAAAGGTCACCACTAGAACACTAGCTTGGGAAGCTCTGTTAGCATTTCCCTATATTAGTTGCTTGACCTAAAAAAGCTGAGCAAAGGATTTAAGAATTAGAGACAGTAAAAAATAAACAGAAAAGCCATCGTTGTCATCTGATAAACAAGGACACATGGCTTGCAGATTTTGCCCAAGCCTATGGTGAAACATGTTGAGTCATGAGGATGTTCTTCCCCCTACAAATAACATAGCAGGATTCCTCCAAATAGCTCCCTGGTGAAATGATCATGGAGCATTTCTCTGGGATGAGAAAGCTCTTTGAACTCTAATTCCCTAGGATGTCTTGCTATGTGATAACCTAACAAAAGAATCTCTGCTATAATATAGGGATGCATTTTTTTTTCCAAAGAGAATTTTCATTTTTTTTCTTTCTGAATGTTGCAAAAGCACAAAAATAATCTAGAGGTGGAACACAAAATAAATTGGATAAGCAAGGAGAATTAGGCCCTTGTAAGAGCTAAGAGGATTACATCTTCTACCATATTTGAAATCTCCAAAATCTAGAGAAGTTTTTCTTTGTGGATTTGGATATAAGATTTTAGTTATATAAGATATAAGATTTGGATATAAGAGAGGAAAACAACAAATTCTGCAAGTCTGGAGTGGGTAGATACTAATTTAAGAAAGGAAATTAGTAATATTTCTGATTGTGCTGACTTAACAGTACCTTTGTTAATTATAAAAGAACTCTGATCTATTTTACCAAACTCAGTGCATTTGACTAAAAACACTGATCCTAATGCCTTTATAAAATGACGGTAGGCTTTTCTTGTTTGGACCAAAAATGTCAGGGGTTCAGTTAAATGGAAACGTATTACCTCCTATCTCCAAGGCAAATATTTTTAGTCCTTTAAAATGCCCACCAAAGTGTAAAGGAATCAGAGGAGAGAGCCAGGGATTGGATGTCTTCTATAATCTCCAATTATAGAAAGACAGCTGCTTATCTTTCAATACAGAACAAATAAATGAACAGAACTCCTTTGGCTAAACAGAAAACCTGTAATTGTTAATGTTCATCTTTGCTCTAGATCAAGCTCCTTATCTGAGCCATCAGGAGCAAGGAAATAACCTGCAGATATTTGGATGAGAGATCATTTCACCATAGAATGTATTTGGACACACAATTAAATATAGTCTTTTTAGCTCAAAGGCAGATAAGCTGTTAACCATAAAACTGATGTTCTATGAACCCAAAGACCCAAAAAAATCATTATATCCTAGTAACTAAGCTAATACGTAAAACTATTAATAGATCTTAGACTACCTTGCCATTTTAGATAAGGTCTGCATCTTCATCTAACTTAATGTTGCAAAAGCTAGTTAAATCAACAAATTACTGACACCCTTTTTTTTACTGCTGTAGTTAAGGTTTTGACAGTGTTTATATTTTAAGTCTATTTAAATTAAGACAAAAAAAAATCTCACCATACTTGCATAATCAATTTTTGCTTATTTTTTCCCTTTTTTCTTGGATTTCAACTTAAAAAGCCCTTGCAATTCATTATCAGTGGAAATATTTGGCAGATATGTATTTCTTTTTTTCTGAATGCCATATAATAGGCCAACTTATTTTATTTTAATTTGTTTTAGGGCTTCTTCATTATGAAAGATCTATGCTGAGAGAGAAAATTTTGTTTAGTAGAAAGATCACAGAATTTGGAACATCAGAGATTTGGATTTAAATTCTAGCACTGTCAATTCTTACCTATATAAGACTATGGGGAAGAATCTAACTAGCTTCTTCATCTACAAAATGGTGATATCTGCACTGTACTTCCTTCAGGAGTTGATGGAGAGGATAATCTGATTTCATGTGTGTATCATATTAGCACAATGCCTTCCATAGCATATGTACACCACATATGGAGTCATTAATTCACTGATGACTGGAATGATATTCAAAATATTTAAAATCAGTAAGACACAGGTACATCCAATCAATATAAGTGCCATCCTTAAATAACTGAGACAGTTCTTGTTGATCCAGCTGACTATCAGTTCCAATTATTAGGAAGCAGAAGGGACAGTTGGGAGAAATTTCATGAAGGCCTCATTAAGAGTACTTCTCTGGATCCTTTACTATAAGCTCAAGTGTAGAAACCTGCAGCCCAGAGAGTAGCCTCTTTCTCTAGGTTGCACAGCTTGAGAACTGGATTTTAAAACTACCACACAGACTCCAAAACCCTTGTTCTTTCTACCACACCAAGATTGTTGACTTTAATCTATGCAAGTTCCAGATTCTGATAAGTTCCCTTCAGTCTCTTGGTCTAGTGGATTTCAACACTCTGTTCCTTGAAGCACTGTGTTTCTGGGGGAATGATTAAAAATCTCCTACAGAAGGTATAGTGGAAGCTGAGAGGGCAAAGCTTATGTGTCTCCTGGAATATGGCCGTCACTCAAGCAGAACCTTTATTTCTTTCTTATATTGATATTTTGTTTAAATTAAAAAGTTGTATGGCTTCCAAAAACGAATTTTGAAAAGTCACTGTTCCAATCCAAACTCTATTCCTTGTTTCTACTCATATGCACAAAGAGCCTCAATCTAGATCCTTGTCTATACTCACAGGGTTTTCATTCTCTGAGGCCTGGATCACTGGTCACTCGCTGGCTGGCTCTTGTGATGGAATTGGTACTTGACTTTGAGTTCAGAAAACTCACCTCAACTTTCCTACCCAGAGTCTGAATCTCATTTGCCACATTCTTGTGTGTGATTCTAAGAAAATACACTCTAGTTCTGGTTTTGTTCCCAGGGCTTTAAGTGGTATAGGACCTATTTTCTCAATTTTCACAACCTCTGCCTTGATCTTTAGCTACTCTGCTCATTGGCCAAGACTCTGGCTTTGTATTTAGCTTTCCTTAGCTTATCAATATCAAAGACCAGTGCATATTTTATCATTTCAAGCCAGATCTTGAGGCTAACATATTTTTTTAAATGGCCCCTTTTAGGCCAAGACACCATCTGCTAGAATTAAGGTTTTTGACATCATGGTTTTTCCACCAGATCTATTTATTATTAATTCTTTGAATCTGCTAGGCCTCATTTTGGCCCCTATCACTTAGACTCTAATGATCACTTTATGGATACCTTGACATGGTGCATGCAGACTGCAGTCTGATGAGAGGGGCAGTTGCTGCGCATGTGGGGAGTGTTTGTGGTGGCAGCTGGGACTGTTGAGGTGAACATGGACACGTATGATCATCACACAGCCAGTGGCTCCCACAGAGACCACCCAGCTCATGGTGACTCCCATGCCAGCTACCATACTGAGGGGTTCCATTAATTTCAGGAGAATCTGTGATTAAACGATAAATCAGCACCCGGTCACTTCAACCTTAGAATCATGAACTATAGTCACAGAGATGGGGAGGCTGCCACTCTGGTCACAGAGGAAGGGCTGCTGCAGACCCACAGTGATGAGTTGGAGCCCTTCCTGGCTCTGTGTGCCCAGCTATTTGTCAGTCCTTGATATATTAAGTTCATAGCATGCAGTATTTACAGTGGCCTAGCTACGAAACATCAGTATTTTTTACTTTCTGTGCTATAATTTGGATGGTTTCTATTGACATGTATTCACATTCACTGATCTTTTCTTTTGCAGTGTCCAATCTACTAAAAAGTTCATTTAGTTTTTCATCTTATTTGTTCTATTTTTCAGTTCTGGAATTTCCATTTGTTTCTTTTTTATAGTTTTCATTTATCAGCTAAGATTTTCTCATTTCTTCTTTCATTATATAAGTACTTGAATACATATAATAGACACTTTAATGCTCTTACCTGCAAATTCCAACAACTGTGCTATTGCTGCATCAGTTTCTGTTGATTGTTTATTCTCCTAGTTATGGGTCACATTTTCTTGTTTCTTAGTATATCTGATAGATTTTCATTTTATAATGGACATAATGAGTACTACATTGTTGAAAGGGGGATTTTATTTACCTCCGTTAGAAAATACTGAGTTTTGTTCAGGAAACATATTAATTTAGTGAAGTACACAGTTTAATTAATGGTACACAATTTAATTAATTGTGTACCATTGAGACCTGATTTGAATCTTTGTTAGGACTGATCCAGAATAACCCTTATTCTAATGCTAGTATAGTACTGCTTCTAAGATATGGCCTTTCTAGGGTATAAATTGAACAATGCCTCAGGTGCTAAATTAGGTTTTTCCATTCTCTCCACTCTGGCCAACTATAGCACTATGCCAATTCCACAATCTTTGTTCAATTCATAACCTCCCAGTGGGTGTTTTCTGCCATGCCATGTAGTTTCACTCTTTGAATACACAGCTTAATATTTGGTCAAAGTCACAAAGTCTAAAATCTGCCATGCAGATTTATGGAACTTACTTTATTCACAGAATTCTCTTCTATGTTACTTAATCTTGCAAATTCTGGCTGCCTATGTGGATCCCTAAACTATGATCTCTGCACAATTAAATAAGACTGCCATGCTCTCTGTTTGGGTTCTTCAGCAATTTGGGAAGTAGATCTAACTTTGTGTGTTTTCTTCCTCTCAAGCATCCCTGAGCTGTTGTCCAATACCTTAAAACTGTTATTCCCAATATCTTTTCCATTTTTAAGTTATTTTTTATGGGAGGCTATTTATCTAGAGACTTTCCTTTTGCATCTCCCATTAGTCTAGCTAATTGTTTTAGGGAAGTCTAGCTGATTTATAACCTTCTTGGCTATAGTTCCTTCTGAGCTGGGTAAGGATACATAATCCCATTTAAAAACTTTAAGTAACCCATTTTGCATTTAACATGTCAGTGGTCTGACAATTCAGATCTACAACAGTGAGATATTGTTTTGGGCTGCATAAAATCAAGATGCTCTGAGGTTGCTAAATATCTGTTTTCCACAAATAAATAAATAAAGAATATGATTCTGGGAAGTAAATACATTAAAAGCCCTCCCTCTTGCTAGATGGACATTGATGACATAAGATTTCTGTGATCTGTATTAAAGTCGATGAAAAAGAAAAAATTTGAAAAGTCTCCTGTAGTTTCTTTTGACTTCAGATGTATAAAAACAATTTCCAAGTTTGAATGAACAAACATTAACCTAGGTATTTGTTATTGTTGTTACTCCAGGATTCCTACTGCACAACTTCTAGGTTCCCTATTATTGCACCCATGATCCTTTTGCAATTATTTGTTTACAAGTTGCCTCTCTGGATTGTGAGACGTCCAATAAACATTACTTGAGCAGAACCAAGTGTTCATGGCCTGAAGATTTTAATGCAGTTTAAAGACTGCCGTGTTGCTCTAAAATCACTGCCAAGGTACTGACCAGGAAATCTAGCTTACCAAGTCTTCAACAAAAGTATCCTAGGACTATAGAGATGTCGATAAAATGTTATGTTTTTAAACAAGATGTTCACCTCTCATGTATTCTATAAAGTACTTATGAAGGACTAATGTAATCATTAAGAAAATACAGCACTTCCTCTGAATAACACTTTTTGTGATGCAGATTCTGCAAAAGTCAAGCCCAGCTTTCAAAAGTAATTGAGTAATTTAAGCAATCAGCAAGACAGACACTTCCTGAAAGTGAAGAATGGTATTGCTTATTGTAAGTCTAATAGCGATTCTGCCAGGCTTCACCATAGAAAATGATCATTCTCATCACTGTGAATCTTGTTCTTTTATGGTTAAACTAGGAGTAGAGTTTGATGTGACTCTGACTTACCAGATGAAATAAATACTTGATGCAGCCTTTGAAGTGTTGGTAAGAAGATGGAGGAATCAGGTAGCTAGAGAATGCCTTCCTAATTTCTTTTCTTCCCTCTTTTACTTTTACTTCTTCCTTTTTCTTTTCTCTGTAACACTGAACCTTGGGTATCCATATAATTTTCCCACTCAGTTTACCTATTTTCCAGCTATACAAAGTACAAGATATTGGGTGTTTTGTATTTGATTTTCATTCTGATGATTGTGGATGATTGAATAAAGTTCCAAGCAGTGTTATGAAGTCATTGAATGCTGAGGCCAACTCCATCTCAGTGTTGATTCATGAAGGAATGAGTACAAATAATCATGATATAGGATCTTACCCTAACCTTAAACTTATTGCCATTTATTATTTTATATTTGTGTATCAGTCAGGGTTCCACCGGATAGACAGAATCATATATGAAAAATAGGAAGCATATATTAAATGATTTATTGCAAGATATCGGTTTATGGAAACGTGGGGACTGTCAAAGCAAGCCTGAAAAACTCTAGGGCAGGCTGTCAGGAAGGGCAGGCTGGGATTCCCTAGGAGGCGCTGAAGTCACTGTCAGCTGGTAGAATTTCTTCATGCTCAGGGAACCCTCAGTTCTGCTCTCAAGGGCTTTCTACTGATTGAATCAGGAGCACCAATTATCTAGGATCATCTCTCTTACTTAGCATTAACCGATTATGGACTTTAATCACATTCATGAAGTATCTTTATAGCAACACCTTGACTGACTAACTGGGGACTGTCACCTAGAAAATCTGACCCATAAAACTCACAATTACCATTTGCAATGCAAAATTCTTTATTTTTCACATTAGTTTAATAGTAATAGAGCTATATAATTCCTTCACAAAATAAGGTGTTGAAAATTATAAATTGTTCTTGTAAACAATTTGCTGAAATTTTTACTGGTCCCTGAAAGTCAAAAGTCTAGCAGCCACTGCTGAAGCATAAGATTCTTCCTCACATTTCTATTTTTCAAAGATGGGAAGATACTGAAGCCCAAAATATTAACAAATAATACATATTCATTATTTTTATGGAGTTTAATTTCCTAGTCTGTTGGCTTATTTTATTACCTTTTGGGTTAAATCAGATTATATGTTTTCTGTTTCTGCATAATGCATTTTGACAAGCCTCATTGTTTCAGTTTCTGTGAGTCAGAAGTTTGGGTATGGAGCCTCTGCTCAGGGTCTCACTGGGCTGAAGCTAAGGTGTTGTCTGGAGCTGTGATAATGCCTGGATTTGGGGATTCTCTCATAAATTCTCTGCTTGTTGGCAGAATTTAGTTCCTTGTGGTTGTAGGACTGAGGTCTTTGACTTCTACACCTGCCTACCAGTCCCTGAAATGTGGCTTTCACCACAACACAGAAGATTGCTTATTCAAGGCTGACAGAAGAGTCTTTGATGATTCTAATCATTCTGACTTCTCTATCTCTGACCTTTAAACCATCCTTTAATAGACTCACCTGATTATAGTCAGTTCAGTATAGTCTCTTCTTTAATTAGTGTAGTAGTGATAGATTAGAACCCTTAACTACATCTACAAAATCACTTCACCTTTGCCACATCACACACACTAATCAGAGGCATGATACCCCCTCATATTCACAAGTCCTATCTACATTCAAGGACAAGGGACTATATGTTATTGCATGTATACAGGAGGCAGGAATTTAGGGGTCATTTTAGAATTCTGTCTATGATACAGAATCAATTACTTTTTCAACATCATTCTATTCTTTTAACTTGGGGAAAGGTGAAACTAAGAGGAGGAAATCTAATTCATTTCATTCAGTGCATTTGGAAAGGCACTGGACTAAATAAAATAAGTTAAAATTGGGTTTATAAAAGCAATAATCACCAAGTATTATTATGTAATAGAATTTGTTCAACTAAATCAATGTGTAATGGAACCTAGATAGAATTAAACCAGAAAGAGTATAGAGATTTTTACAAGCTCTGGAGATGATCATAAGAAAATGGGATATAGATCACAGAGTGGCATTTTTGCATCATCTCAGGCTATGAAATTGGGCAGATAAATTTTCTAAAGGATGTAGTCTCTTCTCATTTGGCTGCCATTCAAATACACAAATGCACATCATGAATTTTTAAAAAAATATAATGAGGCTGGATTGTGATGAGGATAGAGCAACACTCAATTAAAATATGGGTGAATTACAGTTGTCTCAGGGTTCAAAGGTCAGCAGCCCATGATTATTTCATATCTGCCATAACTTTTCATTCTTCTCCCAGAAGCAGATTTGCCATGAAGCTAAAGAAGCCAAAACTCAGGGTCCTCACCTGCCCCTTCCAAGACCCTAGGAAATTTCATGATATATTTTGCAGACCATAAATTTTCATAATACTTTTTAAATAAAATATTTCAGTCACCAACAAAGGGCTAAAAACAGCTATAAAATGAACCTATAAAGGAAAATCATTTGAAATTTGAGTCTGTAGCTGCAAACATAATCACAACTAACATTAATGTGGCCGTTGTACTTTCTAAGTTGTTCTCACAAACATAATGCTGTGTCATTCATCCAGAAGCATGAAACAGGGATGATTACAGAGCTTATGTGATATATTTGGTGATTGTTCAAGATCTCACAGATGGACACTTACTCCTTCTATCACTAAGTGACTGCACTTTTCCACTACCACAACGAGTGGGCACTCATGGTTTCGGTAAGAAATGAGAAGAGAAAAAAGGAGAAAGAAGGGGACCAGACAGAAAGTAGATTCAAGTAGAAAACATATTTCAGAACATCCTACCTACTTTAGAGGGACTCTTTATGGCCGTTCTTAGTGAGGGTTTGGGCTGGGCTTGGCAAAAGTACTATCTCTGGGAGTTATGCCAGGGTTAGAAAGGTGGTACAGTTCAACTGAAAGAACAGAAGTGTTTAGAAGAGGTGACCCAAAACAGTATAACTTGGACAGAAGCAGAAAAGCTGTGAAGAGGAGTAAAATTCAAAGGTTTTAGCCCGGAAAAGGATGAATAATACAAAGTCCAAAGGGCAAGATAGATAGTAATGAGACATTAAATATTAAGGTTATATCAAGAAAGTCAGTAAGAGGCTGAAATCACATGCATGCGAAGAAACAGGTTCAGATATAAAGATTTGAGATATGTGCTTGCACTGAACTTTCATAATGTGCCCAGGAAAAGTGTGTAGTAAATGTTAAAGGGGCTTGAAGAAACAATGTAGTTCAGGCAGTAATATTTCTGTAGATAGTTTTCTAATTTTTTTTGTAGCATAATCCCTTCTTCAAATGATTCTTGTGAAGAAATCCAATATATGAATGAGAACTGATCTTGTTAAGGTGGAGGTGGAATTCAGGGTTGTGCTACCTGGCCATCCACCTGGGCCTTCAGCCCTTGGGGACCTCCTGGGTAACTTTTCTGAATATTAGGGCTTGCCTGTTTGAAAACTACCCTTCTAGATTTTTCCAAGATTTGTCCTTAGATCAAGTCAGATAACCAGAAAGCTATATATTTGGGCTTTATTAAATTGATTCTTAGTACATCACTGAATAATAATTTAATATGGCCAGAGTTTTAATCAAGGATCAACATAAAAAGCTGATGATATGAGAAGCATTTTTTTATTTTCAGGAGCATTGCAATTGAAAACATTGCCCACTTTCTTGCTTAGTTTCTTGGAAAGATTTCATGGGATGAATTCCTTTTAGAGAATAAGATTCAGGGTCTGGCTAGGCCCTATTTTTCCCATTTGTAAAAAGGTATGATTTGATAGATTCTAAGGACCCTATCATGTTTTAAATTATGTAATTCTAAACCTTGATTAATTAAAATTTAATTTTTAACACAATATTTATTCAGAAAATTGCTCTTGATAAATCTTTCTGTTTTTCAGGATCAGCATGAGGTCTATGAAAGCAGATGTGAATCTGGGTCACATGATCACTTTCCCTGTCCCTCACTCCGCGTCTCATGGGCCTTCTCCTAGTCTCTAACACACCGACCTTTCTGTATTAGACTGTCTGCACTTGCTCTTTCCTCTTACGGATTCTCACTGGCTGGCTCCTCACCCCTCAGATCTTGTTTCAAGTAGCATCCTCTCAGAAGGACCTTTCCAGCTCACGCTATCTAAAGTTGCTTCTCGCCACCTCCAGTCTATCACTTCATGACTTACCACACAGTTGACACTCAACAAATATCTTGAATAAACAAAAACATCAATAAACTGAAAAACGAAGATTCAATTTCTAACACGAAGAGTTCACCATGTTGGGTTGCAGAGAAATCTATAAACAATAATAAAATATTATTTTAAATTCTGTAACAAAGGGGTGGCTCCAAGTGCTATGGAGACACAGAATAAATAACGTCTATGCCCAAGAATTTGGACCAAGGGCAACAACATTTGAGTTGAGTTTTGATGGATGAATAGGTCACCAAACAGTGAAACAAAAGAATGCCATTCGCAATAAGGGGAAAGTATGTCCCCAAATACAAAACTGAGAAAGGTCAGAAGGAGAGTTTCAGGTAGGGTTCCATAGTTTAAGTAACTAGAAGCTCAGTATTTTGGAAACAATGCTAAAAGCATGGACTTTATTCTGTAAACACTAAGGAATTTTGAAGAATTTTAAGTGAAGAGGAAAAATGATTACATCTTTGGATAAACAAATATGTTTGTTTGTTTAATAGCTGAGAGAGAAAGAGAATGGTTCGCTCAGCCTTTTCTGAGAGAAGCGGAACAGAATTTGAATCAAAATGGAAAATGTCCTCTTGAAGTAAGGTTGAGAGCAAATTGCACTTTGTTTTAATGAACAAATATACAGTGAACTTAAACATATGAGCCACATACAAGTACATAATAATGGCCAGTTAAAAGGGTAAGGAAAATGATGTCTCTAATCAAAAAGGATTTTCTGACTTAAAGGTGAGTGGGGGAGCCTTTCTCTTTTTTAAGGGTTATCTGCTCCACTGTTCCTGCCCAGTCAGTCAAACCTTTTTTTCCAGATTCACTTGTATGTCAAGTTCTAGCCTGAGGCTTATGGTTTCTGATGGAAACATGGACAAGGCCTGATCTGTATGCTCCCTAACAAATTCTGTACAATCATCAGTGTCTTATATGGCAATTATACTATTTATAATAGAGAGAATGGTCCCTTTTCCCTGTCTGCCCCTACTCAAGAGAATCTCTAATCTCCCAGTTATTCCCCAATATTCACTCAATGGATAATCATCACTGGATGAATTTTCAGTCATGCAATGTGTAATTAAAATGTAAATCAATAAAATGCAACTGTGGCTAGATACATTCTACTTTTAAAAACAGTTTAATAGCAATTGAATGAAACAATTTTTTGTTTTTATTTAACATGATAATGAGGAGCCTTTTCTAGGAAAGCAATACTAACATACATTGAATTGAACTGTCTGATGAAAGACTCATGTAATAAATACTCTTATATAAAAGAAACTGTGTATAAAATAGTTCACAATGTTCAACTAACTTCCCCAGATTTGAGGTGGCTTTTAATGCAACATGTGAACTGAAAATAGGTTAGGACCTCTTCTAAGGCTGTTTCTTGAAGGATTACTTGTTTCTTCTCCTTCCCTGGAATGTGGATTCCCTAATGGTTCAGGTCAAGACTTCAGGAATTTACTGAAGTAGCTACTACTGACCTCACTGCTTCTGTTGCCCCTCCTGTATTCTATTTCCTGTAAAGCAACCAGAATGGCATCATTGAAACACAAATTAGATCATGTTACTGCCTTGTTTAAATATTCTCCATTTGGCTTTTCATTGTATTCAGAATAACATCTAATTTCCTGCCAATAGCCAATTCCAATATGCTGAATATTTAAAAATTAAAATTGAGGATGTGTTAAACAAAACATTTTTTAGTATCGATGGACATAATCATAGTTTTTTTCTTTAGAAGTATTAACATGGTATATCATATTAATAAATTTTCTAATAAATAGTGAGTAAATGTATTCTTCTAATAAACCTTACTTGATCACGTGATATTTCCTTCTTGTGATGTTGGGTTCTATTAAAAGTACTTTATTTTATATTCTTGTATAAGTGATATCAGATGTAATTTTCTTTCTTTCTACAATCTCAGGTCTAGGTATTAATTTTAAAAACGAATTTAAAGTGGTTTTCATTTTCTAGGCTCTGGAAGAATTTAATATCATTGGGACTACCCAGTATTTGGAGATTTGGTAGAACCTCTCTGTAACACTAACATTCTCTGTTTCTTCGATAGAAATTGGTGCAGTTAAGTTTTCCTTCTCTATTGTGATCTCAACCATCTATAGTCCCATGATTTTTAAAAATTTCTTCTGTTTCAATGGTTATTTTCCCCATAATTTCTTATTTTGTTTATTTGTGCTTTCTTTTTCCCTTGATTAACTAGCAGTTTATCTATTTTGTTAATCAAAAAACAGGATTTTGATTTATTAAATTACACCTATTATTTTTATACGTTCTACCTTAATATTTTGCTTTTCATTTAATCACTTATTTATGTTTTCTTTTCAATTGCATGATTCTCTTTTTTCCTAGCATTTTAGTTGTGAACTTAAGTCACTGTTTTCATTCTTTTATGGTTATTTATGTTTATTTTAGTTTTCCTCTGATCATTCTTTAAATGTTCCATTGATTCTGTTATATGGTGTTTTGTTATTATTAATTTTTAGAAATTCTGTAATTTTGATTTTTATTCCCCCTTTCAACCATGAGTTGTTTCTTCCATGCCTTTTTCACTTTTACTCTTAAGGGCATTGGTGTTTTATATTGCTATTAGTTTCTAGTTTTATTACATTGTGATCAAAGTGTATCATTTCTACTTTACAGGACTTACTAATGCTTTTCTGTGTATGACATGAATTAATTTGTGCCTGCCAAGTTCCTGAGATGACAGTGAGTTCTTTATTGTTAGGATGCCCAGTTCAATATATAGCCATAAGATTGTTCTTATTGACTGTATTATTTAGGTCCTCTCTGTTCTTATTTGCTTTCTGTTTCTTGATCTGTCTTGTACACAGAGGAATCTAAACTTGTTCTATTTTTGGTGTATTTTTATCTATATATCCTTGTATCTACTATAGTTTTTGCTTTGTAAGACAGTTGCTGCCATTCTTTGTACAGATATTCATAACTGTTATATAATCATTCTGAATTGTAGCTTTTAGTATTAATAGTGTCCTTTATTGTATTTGATACTAAGTGTATTTCTACTTTGAAATCAGCAGAGCAATGCCTGTTTTATTGTTTCCATTTGCCTAGTATATGTCTGTCTATCCTTTTATTTTTTTAGCCTTCCTGAATTATTTTTTAGGTGTTTCTCTTGTATACAGATTATAATTGGGTCTTTCTTTCCTGGCTGAATTGAAAACAATTTTTCTTCTAATAGATAGGTTAAGCCAATTCACTTTTATTGGTATGGCTAATATATTGAGCCATATTACTTTAAAATCTTTAGGTTAGGCAGACCTTAATAATCATATGGCTAAAATACTTACTAGAAGTTTTAATCTGTTAAATCAATTCATAGGCTGAATCAGACTCTCTTCTGGACTCCCCAAACTCTTAATTAAGATGGTAGAACACCTTGTACTTTGGTGAGTATGTAATATGTGTATGACATTTTCATGTACATTTTTTGTGTTGTTCTCTATTTTTCCTTCCTCCCAATAATATGAGCTACTTGAAAACAAAGATCTTTATGCACATTGGCCTCACCACTATTCCTCATTTTGCTACCACACTCATACAAACATCCCTAGAGTGTCAGGCATGTGGCAGGTAATCAGCAAATTGTTACCCTTGTCTGTGGAGTAAAGTTATAGATATACACAAGTCATTTATCTTTCTGGTTTGGGCAGAAAAAAAATCTAATTGTTTTCATGCATCCTCTTTTCACTTAATGGATTCTGTCTCTGACAGTTTCCAAGGTCACACAACTATTAAAGGTTTAGACATGAGACATGTTTATTAAACTGCTCATGTCTTTAATTTTATCACAAAATCACATTTCATTTGGAAAAAAAATTATACTATTGCCCTGCATCTTCAATATATACATTCTCATCACACTTGGCATATGATTCTGATCCCAGTCTCAACTTTATTATTTTGACTAACAAAATTGCTTTTTTCAATGAACCCTGGGAATGGAAAATTATGTTGATTTATTGGATCCTTAAAAAAGCACTGGTACCCCTTAGTGAGACCTTGCTGGCATGCTTTTCTTCAGCTCTTCATGCTCTGTTTTTATTTCCAGAAAGGGCTATAGAGGTTTTAACTTTTATTTTGGATCATTAATTTCACTAAGTCATTTGGGCAGCAGGGTACTTAAAGCTTCCTCAGCAATTTGAGTGAAAGAAGACTTTGAAAGTGCCTCAGTTGAATGCATCTTATTCTAAGCTGAAGGCTTTCATTAGAAATAGATTACACTGTCAGTGGAAGATTTGTGAGTAAATGATTGAACCAGGAATGACAGATATAATACATGAATCTTTCACAAATGTATAGGTGAAAAGACAACGATTTTCAAAGTGCCATGAATATTAGAAATTCAATTAAAATGAAAACAAGCTTGGAGGAATGTCTATAGTATTAGAGTTAGGATAATCCTAACCAACCAGGAGGAAGAATTAAAAGTTATAAAAATATAAAGTAATGATAAAAGATTGCTCTAGTAATCATTTTAAAATAATTAAAATGCTTTTACTATTAAAAATACAATTTCATTGTTTAAAATATTTACAAAATACTGATTAGAAGACCAGGGAGGGGGTGGGAGGTGGGAGGCAACAATGTCCCAGCTAATAAGACTTTGGTATTACAGCCTTCTAAACTTTTCAATGACTGTATATTTGGTGGTCTGCATGGCTTGTTTTACATGCAAGTACCCACACATACATCCATACTAGAGTGGACATTTTTCATTTGCTGATTGTCCAGGATCAGTACATTTTTTTTCTGTATTTAAGGAATTCCTTACATTTCAAGTCTTGGTAAAAGGCTGAACTTGCCTGTGATTATAAGGTGGCAGGCACTTTCTCACTTTCACAGATTATCTAGTAGCAAGTTTGTAGGAAGATAAAAGAAGTTACTTGGGATTTTGATAGTGATTGTGTTGAGAATGTAGATCAATTTGAAGAATATTGCCATTTTAATTACGTATTCTGATCCAGAAGATGAATGTTTTCCATTTGTATAGTTCTGCTGAAATACTGTTCAAAAATATTTTGTAATTTTCAGCATACAGTTTTCACTGGTTTTATTAAATATATTCCTACATATTTCATTCTTCTGGATGTTATGGTATATAGAATTGTTTCACATTGCTCATTGCTAGTTTACGTCAAACTGGTTTTTGTATATCAATCTTGTATCCTGCAACCTTGCTTAACTCACTTATTCCAACAGTATTTTTAAATAGGTCCCTTTGAAGAGCCATCTGAAAACAGAGGTAGTTTTTTCCTTTCTAATATTAATGTCTTTTATTTCCTTTTCTTGCTTAATTTCCTACCTAGAACTTCCATGACAATGTTGAAAAGAAGTGGCAAGAATAGACACCATGTCTTTTCCACAATCTTTAGTACTTCATTAGGTATGATCACACACCTGGATTTTCTGTAGATGCCCTTTATGAGGATGAGGACCATTCATTTGTTTGCTAGATTTTTCTAGTGTTTCACTTATTTATTTTATTATTTTATTTTGGTATCGTTGTAATGTACAATCACTTGAACAACATTATGGTTACTAGACCCCCTATTATCAAGTCCCCCCCACATACCCCACTACAGTCACAGTCCATCAGCATAGTAAGATGCTTTAGAATCATTACTTTTCTTCTCTATAAATACTGCCTTTCCCATGTCACCCGACGCTGCATTACGTGTGCTAATTGTAATACCCCTATTCCCCCGTTATCTCTCCCTTCCCACCCATCTTACACAGTCCCTTTCACTTTGGTAACTGTTAGTCTGTTCTTGGGTTCTGTGAGTCTGCTACTGTTTTGCTCCTTCAGTTTTTCCCTTGTTCTTATGCTCCACAGATTGAATGAAATCATTTGATACTTGTCTTTTTCAGCTTGGCTTATTTCACTGAGCATAATACCCTCTAGCTCCATCCATGTTGTTGCAAATGGTAGGATTTGTTTTCTTCTTATGCCTGAATAATATTCCGTTGTGTATATGTACCACATCTTCTTTATCCATTCATCTACTGTTGGAAACTTGGGTTGCTTCCATTTCTTGGCTATTGTAAATAGTGCTGTAATAAACATAGGGGTGCATATGTCTTTTTCAAACTGGGCCGCTGCATTCTTAGGGTAAATTCCTAGGAGTGGGATTCCTGGGTCAAATGGTATTTCTATTCTGAGTTTTTTGAGGAACCTCCATACTGCTTTCAACAATGGTTGAACTAGTTTACATTTCCACCGGCAGTGTAGGAGGATTCCCCTTTCTCCACATCCTCACCAACATTTGTTGTTGTTTGTGTTTTGGATGGTGGCCATCCTAACTGGTGTGAGGTGATATCTCATTGTGGTTTTAATTTGCATTTCTCTGATGATTAGCAATGTGGAGCATCTTTTCATGTGCCTGTTGGCTATCTGAATTTCTTCTTTGGAGAAGTGTCTGTTCAGCTCCTCTGCCCATTTTTTAATTGGCTTATTTGCTTCTTGTTTGTTGAGGTGCGTGAGCTCTTTATATATTTTTGATGTCCACCCCTTACTGGATATGTCATTTATGAATATATTCTTCCATACTGTAGGATGTCTTTTTGTTCTACTGATGGTGTCCTTTGCTGTACAGAAGATTTTTAGTTTGATATAGTCCCACTTGTTCATTTTTGCTTTTGTTTCCCTTGCCTGGGGAGATATGTTCATGAAGAAGTTGCTCATGTTCATGTTCAAGAGATTTTTGCCTATATTTTTTTCTAAGAGTTTTATCATTTCATGACTTACATTCAAGTCTTTGATCCATTTGAATTTACTTTTGTGTATGGGGTTAGACAGTAATTCAATTTCATTCTCTTACATGTAGCTGCCAGTTTTGCCAACACCAGCTGTTGAAGAGGTTTTCATTTCCCCATTGTATATCCATGGCTCCTTTTCATATATTAATAGAGCATATATGCTTGGGTTCATATCTGGGCTCTCCATTCTGTTCCACTAGTCTATGGGTCTGTTCTTGTGCCACTACCAAATTGTCTTGATTACTGTGGATTTGTAGTAGAGGTTGAAGTCAGGGAGCATAATTCCCCCTGCATTATTCTTCTTTCTCAGGATAGCTTTGGCTATTCGGGGTCTTTTGTCATTTCATATGAATTTTAGAACTATTTGCTCTAGTTCGTTGAAGAATGCTGTTGGTATTTTGTTTGGGATTGCATTGAATTTGTAGATTGCTTTAGGCAGGATGGCCATTTTGACATTAATTCTTCCTAGCCAAGAGCATGAGATGTGTTTCCATTTATTAGTGTCCTCTTTAATTTCTCTTAAAAGTGTCTTGTAGTTTTCAGGGTATAGGTCTTTCACTTCCTTGGTGAGGTTTATTCCTGTGTATTTTATTCTTTTTGATGCAATTGTGAATGGAATTGTTTCCCTGATTTCTCTTTCTGCTAGTTCACTGTTAGTATATAGGAATACCACATATTTCTGCATATTAATTTTGTATCCTGCAACTTTGCTGAATTCAGATATTAGATCTAGTAGTTTTGGAGTGGATTCTTTTTCAGAAAGATTTTAAATCAATCAATAACTTCACTGCTTGCTTCAGGACATTCCTGCATATCAATTTTTCTGAACAAACAGTTTGCCTATCTAGACAAATAGTTCTCATAGGACAATGGATTGTTCAACTGGGCAAATAGCTTGCTTGTTAGTTTACTTCTCAAGACTTGCTTCAAGATGCTCACCATGCTGTGTCTGCCCATCTTAAATGATTGGTAAATCATGTTTATTTCTCAATCTGAAACATTTATCTACCTTGGGAGTCCTGATTCAAATGACTAGAGTGTAGATCCTATACCTTATAAATATCTTTGATCTCTCCTTGTGAGAGACTACAAAAGATAGGTCAAAGTGCTATCAATTGCTTTCATAAACTGAGCTTTGCTTATTTAAGACTGTTATGATAGGTTTTTTTAAATTTAAGTCCCAGTCAACAATACCATATTTTATCATTCAGAATTATTTCAGGGGCAAAAAATAGAAAACCAAACTCAAATTCACTAAAAACTAAAAAGGTAATATTTTGGCTCTTGTAACTGAAGGTCAGCAGAAAGAATCAGGACTTAATAGATAAATTTAAACATTAACATCAAAACTCAGCTCTGCTCACTCAGATTTTACCCCCAGAAGGCTTCTTCCCAGGTTAGCTTTCTTATTATAGACTGTGTTGTTTGCAATTGGCTTCAGGCTTATATGCTCTCTGAGTTGCCCCAGAAACAGACCTTGAGAAAAAGATTTCCAGTCTAAGTCATTTATCTCAGAGGTGCAGGTTGTGTCAGTAGGAACTGTGGGAAGCACAAAAGAGAAAGTCAAGAAGCCAATAGGTGTACATTATAAATCCACTGCCACTTTTGGCAACTGCACCTTAGCCCTGAAGGGAGACTTTGGTAACCATGTAAAACATGTATCTCAAAGTTATACATCCCCTAAAGGGCCAGGAAGATTGTGGACACATGTATACCATTATTGGCCACTGTTTTTGATAAGTATGTCCAGGCTGAAGTACCTGAGGGTTAAGCAGGCTTACGTGGCTTTAGAGAAAGTTCTTAGGCAGCAATGACATGCAAATATCCACAACTGGAAATTGACAGGCACACAGTGAAGTGAGGAGGCCCTGGAGATGGGGGCAGTACACCTAAAATAACTACTATCCTCAGACCCCAAACCCTCAGCATCAACAAAAGTAAAATTATTTTTCTTAAGACCAGAATAAATCATATGCCTTGACACAATCAATCATTGCACAAACTAGGGGCATAATGATGTCAGCTATAAATTCATAAAAGCAATGAGAACACTAGCAGAAATCAACACAATCAACTTTTTCAGAAATTCGGATATTAACTAAAAGTTTTAAGCCACCTGGAGATGTTTATTCAAGAAAAAAATCTCAATATTGCTAAGAATAATGAGATTTATAGTGTTTTAACTTCTCCTATTCCAATTTTTTTTTCTTAGCTTACAACAAACTAGAAAACTAACACTCCACAATCGTGTGTAAACCAGCAGTCTGGAGCCACTGGAGGGAGAAGAATGAGATTAAAGTTCTTTCTAGGCCTTACAGAGAACTGTTATGATTTTCCCTATTACACATAAACATAGGGTTACTGTATGACTCCACTCATAGTATATAACCAAACAATGAATATCATATCTTGACATAGAAACTTTTATATGAATATCTATAACAGCATCAATCATAGTAGCTAAAAACTGGAATGTCCATTAACTGATAAATGGATAAACAAGATAAATTACAATTATAAAGTAGAATATTATTCAGCCATAAAAAGGGGTGAAATATTAATACATACTACAAATTGGATAAGCCTTGAAAACATTGCGGTAAGTGAAAGAAGACAGACATAAAAGGTTATATATTATATGATTCCATTTGTGGGAAATGTCCACACAGGAAAATCCATAGAGACAGAAAGTAGATTAGTGGTTGCCAAATACTGACGGTGGATCAGAATTAGGACCAACTGCTAATAGACACAAGGTTTCTTTTGGGGATGATAAAACTGTTCTGGAATTACATATTGGTGATGGTTGCACAATTTTGGAAATATGCTGAAGACAAATGAATTGTATATTTTAAAAAGGTGAATTTCAGGGTATGTGTATTATGTTTCAGTTTTTTTTTAAGTTGGTGAAAAATATTTACAGTGCTCTGTTCTGTATTGGTCTCCTTTCTCCCTTATAAATATGAACCCATAGTTTTAAACTTAGGAGTCACTTAAACTCTGAAAGAAAGCAGTAAAGCTCAAAATTTCATCAGCACTTTGGAAAAATGGCTTCATGAAAATGAGTAAATGGATTAGGGACAAGAGTAAGGATAAATTTTTTTTAAAAGCAATTATGGGGTAAATATATGAAAATAGATTTTCTTACAAAAAAAGTCATCAGATAATAGAGAGTATCATTTTCAGATATAATGCAATATACTTAATGAGAAATTATCTTCAAATGTTCAGTTTGTAGGTTCCTGGTACAGTTAAAAAGAAACACAGCCATGATTGGTAATAGGAGCTTGGAAGTTATGTAGTTAAGTAACTAAAACTATCATCTATTTTACAGTTCTAAAATGTATCTGTTAATTTATATTGTCCTGTCCAAAGTATGAAGTTTTTATCTTAGAGGAATTTAAAAAAAAAGCTATTGTGTCTAAATTTGAACTTCTGCTTTCATGCTTAAAACACAAAAAATGAAAAAGCAAATCTATACATTCTAAAAGGCTTTGAAGTGAATTTTCATTATTTTTAGCAAATGTGGCTTAAAATGCAATAATTTAGCAAAGAACAGGCCAAGTTTGCTTCCTGAAACCAATTTTCATTGTGCAGTTGAAAACCTGACATAGTGAGTTTATCTTTTGGGTAGATATTGGGAAACCAGTCAATGCATGGGAAAGATGAAGGCAAGGGTACTGGTATCAGAACAGAAATAAAACCTGTGCTTGAATAATCTATTTTCTCCTTGGTTTTGCAATCATTTGCAATATCTTGGAAGCACAAAAGGTGCTTAGTCCCAATCACAAACAGCCAAAGATTGATTATGGAAACAGAGCTTGACATAGAGCAAAAAAGTGATGGATGGTGGAGAAGAATGCTGATACTGAGTCACTGACAAAATGTTTGTGAGCATGAATGGAACAATAAAGTGGAAAGGCATTTTTGAGAGCATTAGGGAAGAAGGTAAGCCTTTCTACAAATTTCTCTGCTGGCTCCTTATCCTACAGTGGTATTGCCCTCAAGTTAAATGGTAATCAGATACGATATGATTTTGGCTTCAGAATCAAATCAGATACATTGTAGGAAAAGTACTACCTGAAGATTTGCTTGAGTTTTAAACTAAACAATATAACTGTGAATACTATTACCCTTAAAAAGAAAAACAAGAGACTATTGACACAATGTTAGGCTATTTTGAGAATAAATATATTGTACTTTAAAAAATACAATCAGGCCAAGATGCGGTACGCACATCCAAATTGCCACAATCTTATCATAGATTCTATTTGTATTTGAATTTACAGACCCTGCAGAATGTATAAAGATTAAGGATTAAGCTCATTAAATTTAGGGAAATTGAGCTTAAACATCTCACACACTTTACCATCTAACGTAAGCAATTTTCTCAGTCAGTCTGATCCTTCATGATGCCCTATTCTTAAATCTTAAGACAGAACTAGAGTTGTCTTCATAAAACCCCATAAAACCTTTTCTGACTTCATACTCATTTATTATTTTTATGAATTTCTACAGCCTCCATTCTCTGTACTACTCATCAAACACAAGTATTTTTACTGTATGTTATCGAATACTCGCAATGTGACTTTGACCATCCAAAAATCAACTGAGAGATTCTAACTGGTACTGAAATCCAAGGATAGGAAAAATGTTCCTTGAGTGGCATTGGAAATTTTAGGTCATTGGAATTGTGTCAAACTTTAAGTGCTGCCTCAATTTCTCAGGGTTGAGAAAATCCAGAAGAAAAAGACTGCCATATTTGAAGAAATGGTGTGAAGCAAAAATTTTACAATAACATCCCATTCCCATAAAATATGTCCAGAACCATTAGCATGTAGCATGGCATTCAAAGACCAGAAATTAGTCTACTGTGGCTAGAGCTAGGTGAATGAAGGACAGAGTGGCAGAAGATAAGGCCAGAGAGTTAGCACAGTACCTGGTTGTATGGGACTTTGTAGGCTAATGGAAGGATGTTGGTTGGTTTTTCCTGAGTGCAATAAGCCAATGAGGCAATTTGAGGAGAGAAATGACAAAATCTGACATGTCTGGAAGCCTCCAAGGTTTTATTTGGCCAGATCAACCTGAAGGATTAACTGTCACCTAAAAAGTCAGGGAAGACTGTGGAGAAGGAAGTTTGGGCAAATATGAACAGGGAATCTAGAGGTCATTCTTAAGGTCTGAAAAACCTATTAGATATCTGAAAATCATATTAGATATCTAGGTGGCGTTCAGTGGAGATGTCTGTAGAGATATACATTTAGGATTAGATGTAAATTTGGATGGTGTTAAAAATTATGGATCTAGTTTCAAGATGGCAGCATAAGCGATAAGACAGAGAACACTCCTCCAAAAACCACAGATAATGAGGAAATATAGTTAATACAACCAACCCTAAAATAGCAACAGGAAAGAAGGCTGCACCAGAGGGCATACAGCCCTCACAAACGGAGCAGACCTCATGTAACGGCATGAGTGCCGCTCCCCTATAATCCCCAACCTCACTTTAGGGACTGAGCAGCTCCAGAGACTGGAGCTTCTGGGCACTAGAGGGCACCACACAGAAATATGAAATGTCAAAAGAACATGGTTAGACCAAAATCTCACAAACCCCAGAAAAAGGGCCAAATGAAACTAAACTCACCAGTCTTCCTGAAAAAGAGATAAAAAAAAAATCATAAACATGCTACGGAGGTACAGAAAAATATTCAAGAACTCATGAATGAATTTAAGTCAGAGATTCTATCATTAAGAAGTTCCACATCTGAAACGAAACATACAATGGAGGGACTTAAAAGCAGATTAGATGTAGTAGAAGAGATGGTAAATGTAGTAGAAATTAGAGAAGGGTAATACAAAGAAGCTGAGGCACAAAGAGAAAAAGAATCTCTAAGGATGAAAGAATACTGAGAGAACTGTGTGACCAATACAAACAGAACAATATTTGCATAATAGGGGTACCAGAAGAAGAAGAGAGAGAAAAAGGGATAAAAACTGTCATTGAGGAAGTAATTGTGGAAAACTTCCCCAATCTGGGGAAGGAGATAGTCTCTCAAGCCATGGAGATGCACAGATCTCCCAACACAAGGGACCCAAGGAATACAACATCAAGATATATAATAATTAAAATGGCAAAGATGAAGAATAAAGACAGACTTTTAAAAGCAGCT
This sequence comes from Smutsia gigantea, assembly GCA_032199065.1. Taxonomy (NCBI): domain Eukaryota; kingdom Metazoa; phylum Chordata; class Mammalia; order Pholidota; family Manidae; genus Smutsia; species Smutsia gigantea. The sequence goes on from JAVSCE010018977.1 coordinate 45,633, forward strand.
AGAGAGAGAAAAAAGATCACATACAAAGGAAAACACAACAGTCTATCAACAGATTTCTCAACAGAAACCTTACAGGCCAGAAGAGAGTGGCATGATATATTTAATGCAATGAAGCAGAAGGGCCTCAAACCAAGAATACTCTACCCAGCAAGGATATCATTTAAATTTGAAGGAGGAATTAAACAATTAACAGACAAGCAAAAGCTGAGAGAATTTACCTCCCACAAACCACCTCTACAGTGCATTTCGGAGGGACTCCTATAGATGGAAGTATTCCTAAGGCTAAATAGATGTCACCCAAGGGATAGACAGAGTACAGAATATGATTCATAAAATACAAAGAATGGAGGAAGAAGAAAAGGAGGAAAAAAAATCTTTAGGTTTTGTTTGTAATAGCATATGAAGTGAGTTAAATTAGACTGTTAGATAGTAAGGGCCTTACCCTTGAATGTTTGGTAACCACAAATCTAAAGCCTGCAATGGAATAAGTACACATGTATCCATAAACACCCTAAATGTAAATGCTCTGAATGCACCAATCAAAAGATGTAGAGTTACTGAATGGATAAAAAACTAGACCCACCTATATGCTGCACACAAGAGACTCACTTCAAACCCAAAGACATATACAGACTAAAACTGAAGGAATGGAAAAAGATATTTCACGCAAACGATAAGGAGAAAAAAGCAGGTGTTGCAGTACTTGTATCAGACAAAACAGACTTCAAAACAAAGAAAGTCACAAGAGACAAAGATGGACATTACATAATGATAAAGGGGTCCATCCAACAAGAGGATATAACTGTTATAAATATTTATGCGCCCAACACAGGAGCACTTACTTATGTGAAACAAATACTAAAAGAATTAAATGGGGAAATAGAATGCAGTGGATTCATTTGGGGAGACTTCAACACACCACTCACTCCAAAGGACATATCAACCAGACAGAAAATAAATAAAGACACAGAGGCACTGAACAACATATTAGAACAGATGGGCCTAACGGACATCTACAGAACACTCCATCCAAAAGCAACAGGATACACATTCTTCTCAAGTGCACATGGAACATTTTCAAGAATAGATCATATATTAGGCCACAAAAAGAACCTCAGTAAATTCAAAAAGATTGAAATTGTATCAACAGCTTCTCAGATCACAAAGATATGACTTGAAATAAATTACTCAAAGAAAATGAAAAAGCCCAAAAACACATGGAGGCTTAATAACATGCTCCTAACTAATCAATGGATCAACGAACATATAAAAACAGAGATCAAGCAATATATGGAGACAAATGACAACAAAAATTCAACACCACAAAATCTGTGGGATGCAGTGAAGGCCATGCTAAGAGGGAAACATACAGTAATACAGGCCCACCTCAGGAAAGAAGAACAATCCCAAAAGAACAGTTCAACTCACAATTATTGAAACTATAAAAGGAAGAACAAATGAGGCCCAAAGTCAGCAGAAGGAGGGACATAATGAAGTTTAAAGCAGAAATAAATAAAATTGAGAAGAATAAAACAATAGAAAAAAATCAATGAAAGCTAGAGCTTGTACCTTGAGAAAATAAACAAAATAGATAAACTCCTAGCCAGACTTATCAAGAAAAAAAGAGAATCTACACACATAAACAGAATTGGAAATGAGGAAGGAAAAAACACTGTAGATACCACAGAAATACAAAGAATTATGAGAGAATACTATGAAAAATTATATGGTAATAAACTGGATAACCAAGAAGATATGGACAACTTTCTAGAAAAATACAACCTTCCAAGGCTGACCAAGCAAGAAACAAAAAATCTGCATAGACCAATTATCAGCAAAGAAATTGAACCAGTAATCAAAAAACTACCTAAGAACAAAACAGCTGGACCAGATGGATTCACCTCTGAATTCTACCAGACATACAGAGAAGAAATAACACCCATTCTCCTAAAAGTTTTCCAAAAAATAGAAGAGGAGGGAATACTTCCAAACTCATTCTATGAAGCCAGCATCACTCTAATACGAAAACCGGGCAAAGACCTCACCAAAAAATAAAATTACAGACCAATATCCCTGATGAACGTAGATGCAAAAATACTCAACAAAATATTAGCAAACCGAATTCAAAAATACATCAAGAGGATCATACACCATGATCAAGTGGGATTCATCCCAGGGATGCAAGGATGGTACAATATCCGAAAATCCATCAACATCATCCACTACATCAACAAAAAGGACAAAAACTACATGATCATCTCCATAGATGCTGAAAAAGCATTCGACAAAATTCAACATCCATTCATGATAAAAATTCTCAACAAATGGGCATAGAGGGCAAGTACCTCCACATAATAAAGGCCATATATGACAAACCCACAGCCAACATTATACTTAACAGCAAGAAGCTGAAAGCTTTCCCTTTAAGATTGGGAACAAGACAAGGATGCCCACTCTTCCCACTTTTATTCAACATAGTTCTGGAGGTCCTAGCCATGGCAATCAGACAACACAAAGAAATAAAAGGCATCAAGATTGGTAAGGAAGAAGTCAAACTGTCCCTGTTTGCAGATGACACGATAGTGTACATAAAAAACCCTAAAGAATCCACTCCAAAACTACTAGATATAATATCTGAATTCAGCAAAGTTGTGGGATACACAATTAATACACAGAAATCTGTTGCATTGCTATACACTAACAGTGAACTAGCAGAAAGAGAAATCAGGGAAACAATTCCATTCACAATCGCATTAAAATGAATAAAATACCTAGGAATAAACCTAACCAAGAAAGTGAAAGACCTACTCTGAAAACTACAAGACACTCTTAAGAGAAATTAAAGAGGACACTAATAAATGGAAATTCATCCCATGCTCTTGGCTAGGAAGAATTAATATTCTCAAAATGGCCATCCTGCCTAAAGCAATCTACAGATTCAATGCAGTCCCTGTCAAAATACCAACAGCATTCTTCATTGAACTAGAGCAAATAGTTCTAAAATTCATATGGAACGACAAAGACCCCGAATAGCCAAAGCTATCCTGAGAAGGAAGAATAAAGCAGGGGGAATTATGCTCCCTGACTTCAAGCTCTACTACAAAGCCACAGTAATCAAGACAATTTGGTAGTGGCACAAGAACAGACCCATAGACCAGTGGAACAGAATAGAGAGCCCAGATATGAACCCAAGCATATATGGTCAATTAATATACAATAAAGGAGCCATGGATATACAATGGGGAAATGACAGCCTCTTCAACAGCTGGTGTTGGCAAAACTGGACAGCTACATGTCAGAGAATGAAACTGAATTACTGTCTAACCCCATATACAAAAATAAACTCAAAATGGATCAAAGACCTGAATGTAAGTCATGAAACCATAAAACTCTTAGAAAAATATATAGGCAAAAATCTCTTGGACATAAACATGAGCAACTTCTTCATGAACATATCTCCCCAGGCAAGGGAAACAAAAGCAAAAATGAACAAGTGGGACTATATCAAACTAAAAATCTTCTGTACAGCAAAGGACACCATCAGTAGAACAAAAAGACATCCTACAGTATGGGAGAATATATTCATAAATGACGTATCCGATAAGGGATTGACATCCAAAATATATAAAGAGCTCACACACCTCAGCAAACAAAAGGCATATAATCCAATTAAAAAATGGACAGAGGAGCTGAACAGACAGTTCTCCAAAAAAGAAATTCAGATAGCCAACAGGCACATGAAAAGATGTTCCACATTGCTAATCATCAGAGAAATGCAAATTAAAACCACAATGAGATATCACCTCACACCAGTTAGGATGGCCACCATCCAAAATACAAACAACAACAAATGTTGGTGAGGATGTGGAGAAAGGGGAACCCTCCTACATTGCTTGGGGGAATGCAAATTAGTTCAACCACTCTGGAAAGCAGTATGGAGGTTCCTCAAAAAAAATAGAAATAAACATTTGACCCAGGAATCCCACTCCTAGGAATTTACCCAAAGAATGCAGTGGCCCAGTTTGAAAAAGACATATGTACCCCTATGTTTATCGCAGCGCTATTTACAATAGCCAAGAAATGGAAGCAACCTAAGTGTCCATCAGTAGATGAATGCATAGAGAAGAAGTGGTACATATGCACAATGGAATACTATTCAGCCATAAGAAGAAAACAAATCCTACTATTTGCAACAACATGGATGGAGCTAGAGGGTATTATGCTCAGTGAAATAAGCCAGGCAGAGAAAGACAATTCCCAAATGATTTCACTCATCTGTGGAGTATAAGAACCAAGAAAAAACTGAAGGAACAAAACAGCAGCAGAGTCACCGAACCCAAAAATGGATAAACAGTTACCAAAGGGAAAGGGACTGTGTAAGATAGGTGGGAAGGGAGGGATAAGGGGGAAACAGGGGTATGACAATTAGCATACACAATGTCATGGTGTGGGGGGGATACAGGGAAGGCAGTATAACACAGAGAAGACAAATAGTGATTCTATAGCATCTTACTATGCTGATGGACAGTGACTGTAATGGGTGGGGACTTGATAATAGGGGGAGTCTAGTAACCATTATGTTGCTCATGTAATTGTACATTAATAATACCAAAATGAAAAAAAATAATAATAAAATGATGGGTCTAAATGAGATTGCATAAGGAGGGAACGTAGAGAGAGATGACATCTAGGCCTGAGTACTGAATTGTTTCCATAATCAGTGGTAGGGAGATGAGAAGGAAGGAAACGAAGACATGCCTCCAGTGAGGCAGAAGGAAATCTAAGGGAGAATGATGACCCAGAAGCTAAGTGAAGAAAGTTTTTTAAGAATGAGATTGTGGCCAAACAGTCAAATGCAGCTGAGAAATAAGTCCATTGGATCTAGCAATATGGAAGCCACTGGATTTTTTTCACAAGAGCTGTTTTATAAGGAACCATAGAAGAAAAGTTGGAAAACATTGCATTCAAGAGAGAATGGAGTAGAACACCTTGAAATATGGAGTATAGGTAGCTATGTCAGGAGTTTTTAGAAAATGTTAGTACATGAGATATTTTAAGATATACCTTAGCTCCTTGGACATTCATCAGTACCTAACAACAGGCCAAGAAATGCTTGGTTAGTTGCCTGAAAACACTAATTTCTGCCTATGCTTTGCAATCTCTGTAAAACGAGGATAATGATAGAGTACATGTGTGCAAATGGTTTTTGAGTCTGTCAATGAATGCATCACTGGAATTAAATTGTTGCCAAATTTAAACTAGATTCTGTTTAATGCAAGATGCTTCATAAACTGTTGTTTTTCTACTTAAGCCCAAAGGAAACCTCTAGTTTTAACCCTAGAATTGATGTTTTAGCCAAAGAATTTGATATTTGGTTTCAGAATTGTGTCTTTTACCATAACATTATTAAAATGTTGATGATTCACCATAAGATGTAATTTCAGGGTGCAAATGTGGCTTGAAAATGAAAAAAAAAAAACTACTTCCAACTGAGTCAAGTACCTTGCTATATTCTACCAGTTTCCTTGCAATCCTTAATTTTCTTCTTGAAATAGGAAGACTAATTTTGGCCAATGTCTCAGTATCCTGTTACTAACGTTGGACCTCTCTAAGTGATGAAAGGTGGGTCATTACAGATAGGAAAGGAAGTTATTAATAATAATTGACATAGCAGCGTACATTTATTGACAGCTTACTGTGTGCTTTTTACTTAATTTTTAAAACACACTTAACTCTCACAGAAGCCCTAATAGCGAGGGGTGCTATTATTGGTTCCATTATGCAGATTAGAAAACTGAGTAGAGACTACACCACCTGTGCAGAGTCACACAGCTAGTAAGGGGGAGACAAGATTCAACCCAAGTAGTGTGATTAACATTGTCACATTTCAACCAAGATCTGAATGTTTGACGCTATCCATTACTACCTCTTGGATACAGGAATGGAGGTGGCAGTGGGCCCACCTCTTGGTATATAGCATCCCTTGTGTCTTTATTTTTTAAAAGGCCTTGGACATGTAAGAAATTTTATTTTTATGACTGCTTTATTGTATTTCTGAGGAGACTTCTACATGTGCTGAATAAATAAAAGGCTATCTCTTGCCAAAATACATAACAAAGGAATTAATCAGAGTACATTTCTGAGAGTGATTTTCATCCTCTAAAGAAGTGGTTAATTATTCCTTTCTAGAGGTGTTGTTGGATGATTAAAGCTGAACAATTGCTGGGTAATTCCTTAAGTGTGGGTGTGGTGGCATTTCATTGAATATGGACAGCATTTTGTCTTATGGAGATATATTTGTTACTATGACATAAGCAATCTGAGAGGAAAAATCTACACAGCCAAAATAACAATTGTTTCAAAGTGACCCAAAAAGATATCTTGAGATAACCTAATTCTAGGCTTAAGTGTTTCTCTATTTTATTAATTTATTTGCATATCAAAATGTTTTAAGTGAAAATGAAAATAGCTATTATAGGGCCAGAAAAAATTACAGTTTCTGGATTCAGTGGAATGAACACTGAATTGGAAGCTCCAAAACATTCCTTCAAAATCATGCTCTGCCTTGGGTAGCTGATGTTCTAAGAAAAATCTGTATCCTCTCTTATGAAAGCATTGACTTAGAGGCTCCACTGTCCTTTCTGACATCTATTCTAGTATTTCCTTTTCACTGATACTCTCAGTGTTCAATAAATATATCTGTTGCTCTCTCTCATTCCTTTTTTTTTTGAATCTCTTATCTGTAGACCTTTCAAGAGTAAATGAGAATTTCAGTTTCCAGATGGTTTCCTCTAATAGTTTTTGAGGAACATACATCTGAAATTAGGACTTAGTATTGAGAAGGAAGTGAACCACACAATAGTCTAACCACCATATAGGGACTGTCATTTGTCATAACCATTCACTACATCATTCATGACCTACTATAACTTTTATATTCATAATTGTATTGAATTAAATATAAAAGTATTGGCCTATATCTAAATATGCACCCTTTTAGAAATAGACATATTTTTTAAATAATTTCAGCTTTTGAAACATTTTTATTATGATGTCATAAACCCATAATCCATTAGCAAACACATTTAAGCAAATAAGTCTTTAAAGATACAAAGATTTTTGTCAAAGTTTATGCCCTTGGACATTATTTTTCCAAATTATTTTTTTATAACTTCTTCTCATGATCAGTCCAGGTTAGCATAACAGGAGAACCACAGCTAAATTCATGAGGTTTACAACTCTTCTGGCAAATGTTTTTCCATGGTGTTTTCTGAAATGACCCAACTTCCCCACCCACAGTTTATTCTAGTAAATTGTCAGTGAAACTAAAATAGACATGAGGCTTATTTCAGAGTATTATGGCTGGCTGAACAATGTAAATGGACAGTTATTGATTACCTGTCTAAACTGACTGACACTAGTTTTAATAAGCAGAGAACTTTCTCCCTTATTTCAAACAGTTGTTCATGAGTTCAAGACTTTATTCTTCCATTAGGACTAATAGAATGACTTGCTGACTTTTTCTAAAGGCTTTCCATGGTCAGAGAAACAAATTATTATGAAAGCCCAGAAGCTGAATTGTGATTTTATAAAGAAGCATTTGGTCTTTTAATGTTTGATTTGCTGTTTGACTGCTTTCCAGATAATTAAAATGTTCTATTTCCAAGCCCCTAATGTGAACTAAAGGACCTCTGAGTATTTTACCTTAAGTAATGTGGGTTATTGTTAGTTATGAGATTGTATTTACTGGTGCTGTGTAACATTAGCTGATAAATAAGCAAATTAACTCAAACCAAGTCTAAAAGCAGTACTGGATGAATGCAGCTTGCACTGTGTCACCAACTTGATAAGAAAATATTTAACAAATGCATGTATTTTAAAGTCATACCTCTTCCCCTCTACATGATAATTTTTGAAAATGTCTTTGACAGCTAATAAGGATGATAAATGGGAAGTCCAAATACAAATAGTCTTTAAATCAGCCAGTTTAATGACTGTCCCTCTTCCCACTCCCATATCTGCTCCTTATTTTAATAACTGGATTATGGACCAAAAGTTGGAATGAGGGCTCCTACTGAAAACGGTGCCATCAAAAATTACTATCAATTAGCTTGATCTTAAGGTGATAAATCTTTATAATAAATGAATAAATAATTAGAAATGTGCTGAGTTGTTTCATCTTTCTTTCTTCTGGGAATATAGCATTTAAATGAGATGATTACATTCCAATTTGTTCTCCTACAAAAGCAACTAATTCGATTGTATTTTTTGCCTACTTCTGAAAGGAGACCATGATAGCTAATGTATTTCCCCATATGTGATTAGTAATGAAGATGTCCATTTTCATTTCATCCTTGTAAAGAAACATGCCTTGACAAATGCTCACACCTGCAACTATGCTTTCTAACTCATTTTCTTCTGTAATTACTCCTTGATGGTGGGGTAAATTCTCCAAGCTGTAGTAGAAGGGAAATCATTGTCTTTTTATCACATCCCTGGGGAATTCATTCCACTTGTTTACTGATGTGTATAACTGACTGAATAAAGTGATTCCTAATTAGAATATATGAAATAATCATTGGTCTATCTGGAGTCATAATTAGTGCATTAGGAAAAATTTACTGAGTGTCAAGAAGATAGGTATTAGCATAAATGAGCTTATTTTACTTGCTTTGAAACATAGAGGATACCTTTTAGATACAGTATTTACTAAATCAAAGCGGTAATAGAATGGTGGTTTACTAAAATCATTAGTGCACATCAATAAAAAAAGAGATTATTACACCTAAACTTCTTTCCATACAATGTACCACAGTAAAAAATAAAAAAATAAAAAAAGCTGCTCTGATACCTTAATAAATGTAACTGAAGGTTTAAAGAAAGGAAGAACCTGTTTTCCTGTAGTGCTCCTTTAATAACTAATATGATCTTTATTTAGCATTTTCCTGGACTTGGGGGAGAAAAGAACCCTACTAAGGGAATTTTATCTTTGCTTGGGGAGGCAAATAAAATCTTTTAATTGCTTTAAACATATGTTTCTGAGTAGGAGATAGTAAAGGTTTGAAGCTAAGGACACAGAAGGGTCAAGGGCCTTAAAAAGAAAGCTGACTAGCTGCCAAAGGGCCCACAAGATATCCTGGGCTTGAAGAATTCACCTCAGTACACAGGCTGGCCTTCAGCCTTGCCAGATCAGAGACTTAATTTTGTTAGCATATTGAGAACATACCTTTTTTTCTGGAATGAATTCCCACAAATAGAGCTTGATATGAGGGATGTAAAAAGCAAAGGCTAGCTTACTGATTTACAATGAGAAATGCAACTGTCATAAGGCTGAGCACATTTTCATCAATATGACCAGTTCATTCTCCCACCAAGAAATCTTCATGGGAAGCCAAATTACCACCTGAGTGTGCTTGCTGTGAGCATGGACCAGGGTCAGGCCCATGAGTGGGTTGTACGGTTTTGTGCTCAGTAGCACCAGGCATCATCTCTGATGTCTTAACGAAACCATCTCCATAACCAGAGGGACTAGGATGTTAGGGGTTTGCATCAGGACACCTCTTCACTGTAAACAGGGGAGGACAGGTACTGCCAATGTTTACCTCTCTAATTCTTGGAGGCCATAATTTTTCTGACTATTGACCCATGTTAAATATCTTCATATAGAAATCTAAAAAGAAAGGAAAATTCTCATAAGAGTCTCAGTTATGTAACTGAACTGAAAAGTCTAAGATACCGTTATCAAGGAGTCCTAGTCACAGAACATACAGGTGTGCTCTCCTGGGAGATATGACACTGGCTTTCAATATACTTCCTATCCTGCCATTTCTGTACTCCTCCTTGGGCTCTTCATTTATCTCCTTTATCCTCTTTCTCCATCCATCCTTCTCTCCATCCCAGCCCTTTTACACATACTTGCTACATCACAGATCTCAGGAGGAAAGGCTGATACTGAGAGTCAGCATGGTCTTGTGGAAAGCTCCCTGCATGAACATTCAGAATGCTGGAATTTGGGTTCTAACTCTGCCACTAACCAGTGTTGCACCCTTGTTTTAGGTACGTCGCCTTTCCTGAACTTCAGTCTCAGTCAATGAGAGATTCAGGCTGATATATTTTTAATATGTTGTTGAAGCTTTCGTGTGAATTGATTTAGTGAACTGTTGAAAATTAAAGAAGAATCAGAATGAGGAACAAAAGGCCCTGATCTGAGGAGACAGTGATTTGAAAGATGTCTTCTCTAGCCTTCTTTGAATGCTTCTGTGCATAATCTTCAAAGTGGATTCATCTACTGTACCTATTGCTTTTGTCCGCCCAGAATTCCTTGTTTCTTCCTTCAAGACCTTCTTTGCTGTGGAGAACCTAGTGCAGGAAGACTTTCCTATGCCACTTATTTCTCTTACTGATCTGAAACTACTTGTTTGACTATTGTTCGGCCTCTTGCTACTTGCGTTCTAGAATCAGCCCACTTCCCAGCTTCATTTCCAATCTTTCCAACTGAGCTTTTCTCATCAGAACACCTTATACCTTTCAGGACTGAATGTCTTTGCTCATGCTCCTCCCTTTCTCTTCCTCCTCCATCTTTATAACTCTGACTCAGTGTTAGTAGTGTTCCCTCTTCATAGCTCCCCCTGACTTCCCACACTGGTAGAAGCAGTCACTCCTTCTCTTTGCCCCTTGCTTCCCGATACACTCTCTAATATAGCATATATGACCTCCCCTGAAATTATAATTACACTGTTAGTGTAATAAGCAAAGTGCCTATATCATCAAGCAACATTTCATATGGCTTCTTACTCTTCTTCAGTGGTTCTTAGCTTGCACCACTACAACAGGGGTCTATTTGAAACCTTGAGCCTTTATGCAGCTAATTCTGCTGTTTCACACACATGACAGCCTTGGTCTACTGAAGTTATGATGAATATATATTAATAATTCACTTGAGTACTTACTAAGTCTAAAGCACTGTGTAAAGAATTTGTACATGTTATTTAATTTTTACAACTTGAGAGATAAGGAAACATGTAGAGAGTTTAGCCATTTGACCAGGGACACATAGCTAGTGACTCTGTGGAACTCAGATCCAAACCAAAATGGGTAAACACCATAGCCTATGCTTGTAACCACAATACAGTCTCCTACTCGTCACCTATACTCCTCTAAACTCCCTTCCCAGTGCTTCTCTGCACTGCTTCTCCTCTGACCCCCACCACTTCCCCTCTCTTTCCCATCCATTTCTACTATGCTATGCTCTCTCAAACCCTCTACAATGCAAACACTGCTATTGTAATCTTTTTTTTTTTTTTTTTAATATAATTTATTTTATTATCATTAATTTACAATTACATGTGCAATATTACGATTATTAAACTACCCCTTCAACAGGTCCCCCCCACCAACCCCATTACAGTCACTGTCCATCAGCGTAGTGAGATGCTATAGAATCACTACTTGTGTTCTCTGAATTGTACTGCCCTCCCCGTGCCCCCCCAACATTACATCTGCTAATCGTAATGCCCCTTTTTCCCTCTTATCCCTCCCTTCCCGCCCATTTTCCCAAGTCCCTTTCCCTTTGGTAACTATTAGTCCGTTCTTGGGTTCTGTGAGTCTGCTGCTGTTTTGTTCCTTCAGTTTTTTTCTTTGTTCTTGTCCTCCACATATGAGTGAAATCATTTGATACTTGTCTTTTTCGGCTTGGCTTAGTTCACTGAGCATAATACCCTCTAGCTCCATCCATGTTGTTGCAAATGGT